>LS486222.1:266033-334492 GCA_900490705.1 Pristionchus arcanus
TCCCCCCCCCTCCACCCTTCTCTTTCCCAGAATGATCTGACTCTCTCGCCTTCCTTGATCTCTCTCGCTTCTCTGACGGCCGATAGACAAGGATGAATCTAGAGAGTCTCTTCCTCCATCTCCTCCGCCGATTCAACGAATTCATGCAAACATAGTGTCCACTATTGAGAGAGATGGGGGAGGGATTATGCGGCAGTTTCCGGTTGCAAATTCGCCGATTCTAGATGATTATTGATTGATTGACAGCTCAGTCCGTTTATCGATTTTTCCGTTCTATTAGTCGATTTTTTGGGTGTTTCTTTTAAGAATCGCAGTGTGCCCTATTACCCACGAATGCTTATTGTGAATGTTATAGAATCCATGAAGCGCGGAGTTTGCTTGTCACAGTTACACCGAAATAATAGGAAATATTGATATGCTTCTTAATCAGCGATTGTTGACAATTATCTTTTGCGATTGTTATGGGATCCTTGAAACGCGAAGATCGCTTGTCACACTTTCCAACCCGCGTGCTACCACCATAACCTGATTTCCAATATTTACCGAGTTATTGATTTATGATTGATTTTTTTTGTTCCTACCGTAACCCTTCAATTCCCTTTTTTTCTCTTGCTACCGTACCCCTCCCCTCAATTATCGATCGATCCCAGATGGCGGACCAGCACGAGACGTGGCCGTGCGACAAGAAGGACTACGTGCTGGACGACCAGATCGGGGTGGGAGCCACGGCTACCGTATTCAGGGTGAGTTATCGATTGATTTATCTGTTATCGATTAGTTATCGGTTATTATTGATTGGGTTACGGTAGTTAGGGTGTGTGTGTGTATTGATTGAATGGGTGAAGGTGCTTGTTATTGATTGGGTTACGGTAGTAGTCGAGAATATGTATTGCCTGATAGGGAGAGTGCGGTAGGCCAGATCGGGGTGGGAGCCACTGCTACCGTATTCAGGGTGAGTATCGATTGGGTTGCGGTAGTTAGGGTGAGTATGGATTGAACATTGATTGGATTACGGCAGTTGTTAGTGTCGGGCGCAGACTCTGCTAATATTAGTTCCGTTAGTAGGGTTTCGCATATCATAATGCGCCGCATCCCGAATCACACGGGTGGTCGTGCTTTCCTTTTCCTTTCCCACCCTCACTTTTCTTCCTCCTTTCTCACGTATGATAAGGGGAGCCTGCCGGGCATGTGGTGGTGTTTAAGCGAACATATTTGTTTAGTGAATTATGAAGAATCAAGATGATACTAATTCACATTCGCCGGGTACGCTACATCATAAGGCCGCAGCCTGAACCCTCCTAGTCGTTCATTCTTTCCCTAGCGCTTGTTTATCGGCAGAGATGACACCGATATGTTGTACTATGCAGTAGATCAGGCGTCGCCCGTCTCCTCATTCAGCACAGTCTCTCGCAGGCTAGAGAGAGCGAGATAGTGCGTGAAAGGAGGAGAGCTAGAGATGAAGTGTCACTCTAGGTGGTGAGAAAGTGCGCGAAATGAATAGACGATAATCCGTGTTTTGAACTAGAGCGGTCAGGTGTCTGTCTTGTCTTATGGTCACTAGGGCATGAGTGAGGCCACCCTGATGTCAGCTAGGTTGAGGTATGATGATTCGAAAAGATGAGGGAGCAATGAGAGGTGAGTAGAATTGTAGAAAGAGGACAACGTACCGAGATTGGAATAGGAGGACCGCCACACATATAGTCTAACTCTGAAACGCTAACCAACCAGGGAGGGGGAGGGGAATAGAAGATCTCAATCTAGAGCCTAGAATCAGGCGCGTATTGGAATATCATGCTCACGATCTAATTGTAAGTGATTTAAGATGATGATTGGGTTGACGAATGATGATTCACAATCACACAAATCCAGGGATCAATGAGCGATGATTAGGATTGCATGCAATGAGTCTTTCGCTACGATTGTAGCAGCTAGAAGTCTCACACGTATGGTCAAACTGTGAAACACTAACCAACTCGAAAGGCTAGTGTTTAGGGCCGCTCAATCTAAAGTATAGAATCAAGCGCTTCTTGTTCCCCTTTGCTCGCGAGCACAGTGATTTGTAGTGAGATGATTGCATGGAGAAATGTTTTTTACACGAAGGTGTCCAACGGAGAGATTAGAACAGGAAAACCCCGCACGCTTATGGCCGCATGCTGAAACGCTAAGATTGCTTCGTGATAGTAAGAAAGTACTTCTAAAAGTAGGCGAGTGGGTGATCCGGATCTGCAATATGCCATCATGGAGTCATACATTATTGTGTGCTACCGGTTATCGGGCCACTATATATGCTATGGGATATATGTCATCAGACCGCCTGTTGGCAATGAAAATGTATAGTGATAATTAAAGATTTACAGGCGACGTGCATTCCGCGCAACGAGCGGTGCGCGGTGAAGTGCATCAACCTGGAGAAGTGCCAGACGAGTGTGGACGAGCTGAGCCATGAGATCCATGTGAGTGGATGATCTTTGCTCTTTGGACTTTGATATTGATCTCTGTTATGGAATGATCTCTGATCTTCGCCTCCCAGTTCACATAGTACAATTTTGCCGTGGTGAAAATGATTATTTATTTTTCGGGAAAATAGGAGCAAATATTGCTGAAAGAAAATAATCTTGTCTTTATGAATACGCTGAAACCTGACAGGCCGCGCTTCCAATTGATCTGAAAATGGAAAGATCGTGGGACAACAACCAGCGCGGTTACGAATTTTAATTATTTATCATTAAATAAATTAAATAAATATTAATTAACTTAAAAATCAGGCGATGTCGCTGTGTGCGCATCCGAACGTCGTCAACTACCACACGTCGTTCGTCGTTGAAGAGGAGCTGTGGGTGATCATGAGATTGCTGTCCTGCGGATCCATGTTGGATATCCTCAAGCGAAAGATCAAGGTACGGTAGAATGCTGTAAATTCCTGAATTGGAACGCAGCCTTATCCTGAAGCTATTGGGTACGATGATGGAGTCGTACAGTGACTAGGGGTTTTACATTCCGACCTGCGCAATTTGCCCGGCGATCCTGCGCTACTATAGTGCGTGATAGATCTTTTGAGCTTGTTGAAATACAATTCCAACATGACAAAAATTGTAGTAATAAAGTATAGTTAGTAATTGTAGTAAAAAGTATCATGCTGGAGAATCCCAGCATCTGATTTCTACAGAAAGACCACGCACACTTGGGCCGCATGCTGAATTTTTGCAGCGGGGAACTAGCCTACGTTTAGGATACGAGTTGGCTAGGTGAATCGGCGCTACTTGGGTGGGTGATATCTTGTGGGTCCTACGCTCGACAATTTCATTTCCAGCATTTTCAAATACAAACAAAACTGTAGATTTTTTTACAATAGAAAATTAATTAAATTATTCGTTTTAAATTATTTAAATGTTAATTAAATTTAGTGAATTCCAGACGATCGGGAAGGAGGACGCGGCGTTCGGCGTGCTGGACGAGACCACGATCGCTACCGTACTCAAGGAGGTACCGTATCCAATTATTGATTAGATTATACTGTGCTCTATGAGGTTTGCGTTGGATTTATGGTCCCGAGCAGAAGTTGATTATTGATTAGATCATTGTTTTCGCCTGCCTTCGTGACGTAGACAATCAGAGTGCAGTATAGTGTAGAGTTGGTAGGACGAACAACCGCAGTCCGGGGTTGCAGCACTGGTGAACATACATTTTCATTTCCTACCGGGGACCGAAAATATATAGTGGTCTGACACTAATATAAGAGGTCTAATAGGTTAAAACCCGACTTTATAGAGGGTATATTGTGGTCTGACGACATATTTCATTAAATATATAGTGGTCTGATTACCGGCCCGGTAGCTACGAAAATGTATGCTGGTGAATACTGCAATGGACCTTTGCAATTTCGCCACGCCTTACATTGGAGAGCACGATGCTATAAAGCGTTCATGATTAGTCTTTTCTAGGTAAGCTGAGCGACGTACTATTGAAATTGACAATGATGTTCCGAAAATAACAAAATCATAATACCGGGATCCTCCTAGTCAATAATCTCTCGCAAATCGCCTAACATCGATCGTGCATACTGAATGGAAAAAATGATTATTGATTTTCTATTTTGTATATATTCAGGTCCTGAAGGGACTGGAGTACTTCCACAGCAACGGCCAGATCCACAGGGACATCAAGGTATGGTAGTTGATTATTGATTTTATATTTGTATTGATTTTACTGATTTACTGTAGCTAATGCGAGTTGAAGTAGGGAATAATGGCTATTGAGGGCACCAGTGAGGTTGGCGCTGCGAGCAGTTCTTGTATAGGGAAGGTGAAGAGCGCACGAAATCGCTCGCGCTTGCCCACTGAACAAGGAAAAATAACAACTACCTGTCATTCAATGAGAGTAGTAATCTTTCGGTTCCACGCTTCCTGCATATTCGATTATGATCCTGATGTTGCTGATTTATAAATAGAAGACTGGATCAAATCACGATAATGCAAAAATTTATTGCCGAGAGACTCCAGTGATGTTGGGGCTGCGAGTCGTACTCAAATATCGTTAGAGAAACGTTCCCATGATACCGCCAGGACTTCTTTTTCAAAAAATACCTCTGAAAAAAAGCTGCTCACAAGTGCAAATGGCCAGGCACTTTTCGGTTTCACACTTGCTTCATATTCGATTAGGGTCATGGTTTTGCTGATGTTATGCACTGCGATGCGATACTCAATTCCTACAATCCCCACTCACACAAGTGTACCTCTCAATATGGCTATGATCATCCTCGAGAATAAAACATTGACCTACCGTTGTCCAATTTCCAATCAGGCTTGGGCATTTGGAATTGGGTGGAAAACGGTGGTTGAGAGTCCCCAGCGAGGTTGGCGTTACGCGTAGTTCACAAATCTCTGTTGCGAGGAATGACCTTGATCGAACACTTCCATCACTTCTATAATATAAACGGCTTCATCAGATTTCGCTAGGCGCGTTTCGGTTTCGAGTATTCATTATCCGGTAGTAGTCGGATTGCTTGTTGATTTGATGGTAGCCTCACCGTGCACTAGAGTTATTATGAATATAAATCCGTATATTGACCTACGGTATTTTTTACAACCGTAAACATAACTACCGTACCCCTGATCTCAGACGGAAAAGGTTCAGTAGGCTGTACTACCGTATCCTTACCGTACCCTATTCTCAGGCGGGCAACATCCTGCTCGCGGACGACGGCACCGTGCAGATCGCCGACTTTGGCGTGTCGGGAAGGTGAGAACCACTTGCTGCGCTCTAGCCTAGATGGGTTAGGGAGAGAACTTTGGTGAACTTCTTACATTTAACGACTGCAGTACGTAATAATTACCCAACAGCAATTTGTGACACACTTGGCATAGCTGTAAAACGCGAATTGAGCAGGGTTTTAGAAATGGTGATTTAGAATTTGATACGTAGTGCGTTTCGTATTTTTCCGAATCTTGTCGTTTTTTCGAGAAACGCGAAGCTCGGGTTTCATGTCTGCTACAAGAGCGATAGGAGTAAGTGCACTCAATCTAGCGTACGTTCGCGCTTCTCAAAACATATAATACTTTCCTTTAAAGTATCGTAGCCAAACAAACCTGCACAAGATGCATGATTTTCTATGGATAGATTGGATCTTTCCCAAATAATAATTTAAATAATAATAAAAACAATTCAGGATCGCCGCGTCGGGTGGAGATCTGAGCAGGCAGAAGGTGCGGCACACGTTCGTGGGCACGCCTTGCTGGTGAGTGGAGTACGGTAACAGGGAAATTACGGTAGGTTGCTAGAGCACACTTGGGAAGTTTACTGTAGGGTACTCTTGTACGGTAGTTAGGGCAGGGGTTACTGTAGGGTACTGTAGTACGACAGGTTGTGTGGGGACCTGAGCAGGCAGAAGGTGCGGCACACGTTCGTGGGCACGCCATGCTGGTGAGTACGGTAGCAGAGGAAGGTACTGTAGGATACGGTAGTAGGAGTGGTGTACGGTAGGATACTGTAATACGGTAGGTAGGGCAGGGGTTACTGTAGGTTACTGTAATACGATTGGTTGTGTGGGGAACTGAGCAGGCAGAAGGTGCGGCACACGTTCGTGGGCACGCCTTGCTGGTGAGTACGGTAGCAGAGGAAGGTACTGTAGGATACGGTAGTAGGAGTGGTGTACGGTAGGATACTGTAATACGGTAGGTAGGGCAGGGGTTACTGTAGGTTACTGTAATACGATTGGTTGTGTGGGGAACTGAGCAGGCAGAAGGTGCGGCACACGTTCGTGGGCACGCCTTGCTGGTGAGTGGAGTACGGTAACAGGGAAATTACGGTAGGTTGCTAGAGCACACTTGGGAAGTTTACTGTAGGGTACTCTTGTACGGTAGTTAGGGCAGGGGTTACTGTAGGGTACTGTAGTACGACAGGTTGTGTGGGGACCTGAGCAGGCAGAAGGTGCGGCACACGTTCGTGGGCACGCCATGCTGGTGAGTACGGTAGCAGAGGAAGGTACTGTAGGATACGGTAGCAGAGGAGGCGGAATGTGATGGGCACGGTAGCTTTGGATATCGTTGAATACTCTAGATTGAAAAAGAAACTTCACAATCGTCTGTGATTCCTGGCTAGGTGAATCTCGGGTTTGTTAAGTAGCTATCTTCTGAGCTACCCAGATTGTTTCAATTAAACGTTGCTTTCTCATCGAATATAAATCATTGATGCAATATTATCTTTAAAATTTAATATATTACTTCTATAATAATAATTACTTCTCAGGATGGCGCCGGAGGTGATGGAGCAGGTGTCCGGCTACGACTTCAAGGTCAGTATTGTTGTTTAGTTGATCTTTGGACTCTCTCGTTCTCTATTCTTTATGATGTTTCGCCGGGTTGGTGAGCCGAAAAATTGGGTGTGATGGGCAGACGACGATACAAATTCGAACCTGTGAAATTTTGGTTGCAATGATTCGTCATATGGCGCAGACAAAATTAGTTTTAGTTATTTTTGTTCTGCTCGTTGCTCGAAAATTATTTCAAGATCAATTGCGCAAATCTAATCGAAATGAATTCACCCTGCGGGATCATAGTTGCACAGATTCGCCTTTAGTCACAATTTTGAAAAGTTAATAATGATATTTGCGTTTCGGTCGGCAATAATATATTTTCTGCTGTTTATTTAACAAATCTAATTGATCCGAGCATTTTCCCATTGCGTGAGGCGTTTCTGCCTTTTTCCACATGCACCATTGACCGTACACCACTTGCAGGCGGACATCTGGTCGCTGGGCATCCTGGCGATCGAGCTGGCCACGGGAACGGCGCCCTACCACAAGTACCCGCCCATGAAGGTACGGTAGGGAAATGGGTTACGGTAAGGGGTACGGTAGGGCAATCGATAAGTACTTGCTCATGAAGGTACGGTAGGATTAAGGTACGGTGTATTGGTGGGTTACGGTAGGATAGACCAGACTCGCGTGGGGGCAGGGTACTGTTGTGAGAGCGTTAGACTTGATCTGAGCTACGAAAATATTGTGGATAAAATTTTAAACTACCTCCTGGCAAAATGATGTTTCGCGGGTGCGCCATAACCTTACTGTCGAGCTGGAAGCAATCGTTTGTCACTTCCAGTCATAAAAAATCTGTCACGAAAGTAAAAGCACATCGTTGCGGCGAGTTCGGTGCTCCAGCTTTCTATGATATTGGATACGCAGACTACGGTAGTAGTACATCGTTACCGAGTTTGAAAATGCAAATAAATAAATAAAATAAATAAATAATCGTAGGTGCTGATGCTCACGCTGCAGAACGACCCGCCCAACCTGGAGACGAACGCGGACAAGAAGGTGATTTATTTATATATTATTATTTAATTTATTTAGTTTAATTGTTACCTCTGAAAAATCGATACCACTAGTTCTACTATTCATTTACTTAGCGATGGGGTAAGGAAAAGGGGCGTTGGGTTATTGTAGTAGTATTTATGGGGTGAATTGTATTCACGTATTGGAGCCAACCTGGAGACGAACGCGGACAAGAAGGTGATTTAATTACTATTTTAATTAATTAATTAAATTTAATAAATTGTTAATTACTTACAATTAGTGAGAACAATAGTTCGTATACAGCTGCGTGTTTGTTTTGAAAGTCAGTGACAAAAGTTTGAATGAGCACGTGAAACGGCGTTTCACTCTCGGTATAGATTCCGTTGTTGTGGAAATCCTACAATAGGCACGTCGGACAAAATTGAAAACTGAATTAAGCAACACTGTTCGGAATTGTACTGGTCAAATAATAGTGAGCTGACGGAATAATGCTTCACTGATGCAATGTAGGTTGTTCTGAGAGGGCGACAATGATTGGTTGAAAAACATCTGGTAATACAATAATAATAATAAATATAATCAATATGCAGGACCAATACAAGGCGTACGGCAAGAGCTTCCGAACGCTCATCAAGGACTGCCTCCAGGTGGGGATTTATTATTTAAATATTATTTTATTATTAATAATAATCATAAAAATGAAGTTATACCGTTAACGTATTGCTCCATAATTATAAAAAAAACAGTATAGGTTAGCCCGTGAACCTGGTTGATTAATGTTGTAGGGAGAGCATGAAGGTGGGTGATCTGCGGGAGTAATGATTGGACTTGGGGGCGCTATACCGGATGAGAACTTTACGACCCGAGAGACAACTGTTATGTAAGAGAACATATTGCGAAATAGTTCTCATTCGACATAGTGCCTACTTGGGTGTAGTCGTGTCATATTAAAATAAATTACTGTTTCTACTTCTCTTTCACCTGGCGATCTTACGTTGCAGTGGTTCGTTGTAAGAAATGAATTTTGCGGGATTGATAATGTATGAAGGATCACTACGGAAATAATTTAGCTCTTTTATGAGTTTGTTCTAATTTAATTCCCTCGTTCCAGAAAGACCCGGCGAAGCGGCCCACCGCCACCGAGCTGCTCAAGTACAAGTTCTTCAGCAAGGTACGTACTTTATGTTGATGGAAAATCGATAAAAGAAGCAAGGTAGACCCTCGGAATTTATACATTTGTTGCCTTTATGTTTATGTATTAACGATGAAGTGGATAATGCGTCGAGCAAGTTGTTCTTTGGATAAATGATTTTGATTCGCTCTTCGCAGTTTACATAACATTGCTTTGGTGTGTAAGACGCTGTACTTATGTTGTTCGTGAAACAGAAAGCGCACTTGATCACTTTTTTGTTTTGTTTTTAAAGGAAAAAACACTCCAACAGAATCGGTGTGTAGTAGTCACTATTGATTTAGGGAGATTGCGAAACCGGAGCTTTCCTGGAAATATATTTTTGTATTCTGTAAATTTATGGACGGACTCACACACACAGCGTTCTCCATTAAAATAGGGTTCAATTAGGAATCACACGAAACCTCAAGTTTCTTACAATTGTTATTAGTTACTTAATTAATTAAAATGAATTTGATATAATTGCAGGCGAAGGACAAAAAGTACCTCGTGCACTCGCTGATCGAGAACCTGGGCGCCATTCCCGTCTCGAGCCACGCCCAGAACCCGCACAAGAAGGTACTTGGGGAAAGGGCGCACTTTAGGCGCACCTTTTTTTTCGTATTTTAACCAACTGTTTTGGAGCTGCACTAGTTTGTCATTAGATGGAAAGGGATGCCCTCAATGATTGTCGTGTAGTTTCTTCTGAAAAATAATCATAGTACATTCTTTCCCTAAAATCAATCATCTTTTAAAATAATCAATATTCGATTATTGACAATTCTTCCATTTCAAGAAGGTCGCGTCGGGCAAGCTGAAGAAGGGCCCGGACGGCAACTGGGAGTTCGAGTATGACTCGCCCGAGAATACGTTAGTATTTATTAAATTATTGTTATTTTATTTGGCAGGGTACATGGTGTGGCAAGCTTACATAGTCTGCTTTTTCAATGCCAAAGGACTTCCCCTAAACAGATTAGGGTCGGTGGATGTGGGATTGTTGAAAATTGCAGGCCATTTATATTTGTGCCACACGAGTTTCATATTGAGCGAGGACAAGAGCGGAGATTGATCTCTCCCCTCTCTTCGTCGTTAGAAACATATCATTGTGCCAATATGGTGCTCTTTTTCAGGGAGATTGTAGTGCTAGAATACTAGTGGTTCGATGTGAGAAGTGAAAACTCGAATACGTGACCGAGCAGATTCGCGCTGCAGTCGTGCTAGATAGGGGAAGGCGTTTAGATGAAATTGATAATCTGAAATCGTTTTCTTTATAGACAAATAACTCCCTGCGCTAGTGCTTTACCGCAAAAAGAAATTGTACAATTTGCTTGTTGTCATTAGAGATTAGTGCTGCACAGGATCTTGATAGGACGAAGCTATCAGTGTGGTTTAATTCTGAGGCGATATCTAGTTCATAGAAATACCTTTAGGAACTAGGAACATAGAATTATTTTTACCCTGTACGTAGTCATTGTCCGACTCTTACTCAAACGGGCTCCTAACTCTGGCACTACATTTGATACGAGGAAGTTGTATTATTCGCACCTTGAAGGTTCGCGCTGCACTCAATCTTGATAGGGCGTAGTGATTCGCTGAGATTAGTAACAAAGTCTTCTGGAGTTCGTAAAAACAAACGTAGACCCGACTGCAGTGAAGCTATGGGAGATTTTTATCCGAAATGTTTTGTCCTGGTTGATTTCGCGCCGCACAAATCTGTGATAGGTCGAGACGCTGCGAATGGTGTCTTTTCCCTAATTTCTTCCAAAAAAAAAGTTTTGCCGGACGAGAGTAACACCGTGATTTGAATTAGTAATTTGGGATATCCCTCGAGATTCGCGCCGCATGAGTTCCTGATAGGGCGAGGCGACCCGATGAGATTTATCCCTCTGCTTTCTTTTCTGTACAAGTAATCACAATGCTTCGCGAGTGCTCATCAGCAATAGACTATTGCGCATTTTTGTATCGCCCAGACAACTCTGACAGTGAGATTAGTGCTGCACGAGAATGAGATAGGCCGAGGTGATCAGTAGAGTTTGATCGCTTATCGATATCACAGAAAAGATGCAACTTTATGCCGCTGGTACTCCATGGGATAGAGATTGAGGAATCCGTTTAGCACCTTGAAGATTCGGGTTGCACTAGTTCTTTATAGGGCGACGCTGTCGCCGGAGATTGATGGTCCTGGTTGTCGTCTTTCGATAACAAATAACAGTTATTGTTTAGTGCATGTAGTTTACTAGCAATAGTCATTTCGTTGATCATGTGAGATTGGTGTTTCACGAGATCCTGATAGGGCAAGGCGATCAATGAGGGTTGATCGAGCGTCGTCCGCCTCTATTGAAATATAACTGCCTGATCGTAGAACCTCACGGGCAAAAAAAGGGGGGGGGGGGTTAGTGGCTTTTTCGCTCCGTGTAGATTCGCGTCGCACTGGTTCTTCAAAAGGGAAGGTGTTCCCCTGAGTTTGGTAGATCTTCTGATCCGAGAGTAAAAGTCCGAACTAGCAAATACATATTTTCGCTCCTTTTAGATTAGTGCCGCACGAGATTCTGATAACGTGTCGCGATCGGATGAGATCGATCTTATCATCTTCTTCGTTTCAGAATAACGCAGTCTTTGGTTATTGCCCTATTGTTGCATTTAAAAATCTTTCATTTTACCAATTGGACCACTGAGATTCGCGCTTCTTGGGTAAAAAAAACGAAAATTCCAACGGTATGAGCCATTTTGGGTCAAAAATCAACAAATCCAATAGTATGAGTCATTTTTGGGTCAATATTTTCCATGGTATGAGCAATTTTGAGTAAAAAATCCCATGGTATGAGTTCCATGCCATCAAAAAATCCCACCCATTTCATCTGTGAACATTGATGTCCCTCGAGAGTCGTGTTGCACGGATTATTGATAGGAGAAGGCGATTCGCTACAATTAATCCGTGTCCTCCAATCTGTGTTTCCCACAATATCCAAAAAAAAAACCATTTGATCCTCTGGTGTTCATGCTGCACGTGATACGCAAAGGGCGATGAGATCGGCAGTGACTGATATGTCGTTTATTTCCGCCCTTGAAATAACAATCTAATCAGAGCGAATCCGAAATATTTCGCTGTTGAAGAAATGTGCACCTTTGAAATTTGCGCTCCACGATTGCTTCATAGTCCCAGGAAATGAGTGGAGAGTGATGGCGCCTCATTTGCTGCTTTACAATTAGATAGCTTTATTGTTCACTAGTTGGCGCTCTAGTGCTTCACCATTATCTAGGGAACCGTGGAGGCAATTCCGGACATGTTTCGAATTATAAAATATCTATAAATGAGAAATTATTGCAGCGACAGTTCGGACGAGGACGAAGAGGTGCGCAAGCCCGCGGCAGCTGCAGCAGCTGCGGCCGGAAGTGCGGAGCCTGTGGGAGATGGAGTGCAGATGGGCGATACGATCAATTTGGTGAGTTATTTTGGGTAACCGCGACGCGAGTATCAGACGCGTCGCGGTCGTGCGAAAGAGTAGAGGAGGCGAAGCCAGTCGGAGAGTCCAGATGGGTGATACGATCAATTTGGCGAATGAATGGACCGGGTACTTCGAAATGCCGCGGCGCGAGTCTAGGTCGCGTCGCGGTCGGGAGGAAAAGGTGGGCTAGAGAGGGCAATTTGGTGAGTTACGGTAGAAGAGTACTGTAGTCTTACAATCTAACGAGTGAAATTGGGGATTAAATTATCTGTCAAATTGGTTGAATGTGAGAGAATGTCATAGAGGCTTGTATCTGGTTTCACCGGCGCGGCTAAACATTCCAATTTTGAATTAAGCCGGTGGTGAGTAGGGGTTGAACGCAAAAAATAAACACTATTTATTCGTGCGAGCTCGTTTAGAGTTCCACGAGGCTGTCATATTCTGCAATTTACTTAATTGAGTGAACGCCGCATTTTCAAAAAAAAAAATTATAAGTTGCATCTGTGCTTCAACTAGCTATTATGGCATGCTCGCACTTCCTTACCCAATATTATCAGCAGACGGCGTTTAATAAATAATAATAATATTTTTAATTGTAATTAATTTACTTTTATCCCAGGTGCTTCGCGTGCGCAACCAGCAGCGCGAGCTGAACGACATCAAGTTCGACTTCACGAGGGGTCAGTTGGCGATTTATGGGTTTACGGTAGATATCATTTGTTGAATAAGTACGGTTCTTGTATAGTGCAGGTGAAGAGGAAGTATGCATGATGTTGTTGTTGTACCTCATTTGGGGCTAATTGTTGCTGATAGAAACAGGCCGGATATATTACAATGCATGATTCACGAATCGCTTATTGAATCGGTGCATCTCTATTTCACCCGGTCGCAATTATTAAATGGGCGATTTGGCGCTGTCCCTATTCGCCTAATAGCTTCAAGTTCTATCTGTACAATCTTTGCACGGAGAGTTGTATTCGAAAAACCTACTTATTTCCCAATTTCACACAGACAACTTACGGAGGGCATAATTTATCGATTCCTCGAGGGCTACCGTAATCTTGAGTTATCGATTTCTCATCTTTCCAGGCACCGACTCAGTCGAGGGCATCGCGCACGAGCTGGTCACCGCCGAGCTGATCGATTGCCATGATCTAGTCATCGTAGCGGCCAATCTGCAGAAGGTACGGTAGTGATTATTGATTGGGATGAGGTAGCCAGGGATATTGATTGAAGGTAGGATAGGAATGGAGTTACGGTAGGGCTATCGATTGCCATGATCTAGTCATCGTAGCGGCCAATCTGCAGAAGGTACGGTAGAGATTATTGATTGGGGATACGGGAGACGAGTTTACTTATTGATTCATTGTGATACGATAGGGGTATCGATTGCCATGATCTGGTGATTGTCGCTGCGAATCTACAGAAGGTACGGTATTTGTAGGTTATTGATTGGGGATACAATTTGGGGTATCAGAATGTAAATGGTATTGATGATTAGCCCTTGGAAGATAGATCACAAGAAGTCGCATGATCGGTTGATGTAGAAACCAAAATTACGAATCTGACCAATGAGCGTGGGGCTTCAATATTTCTTCAAGTCGCTTGCGGTGCCTTTTCTCCAATTTAGTCCATCTCACCATATATATAGTGTATCGCATATATTCAACCTGGTAATTACGTTGCATCTTGTCAGTGCGCGGACGAGAAGGATCTTGTTCTTAGTACATTGGCGCTACAGTTTCAAATATCAGAATTAGGATTGAAGTTTCACCAATTCTTCAAGTTTCTAGGGGGATCCTTCTGCTAATGTATAGTACATGCTCTTGAATTTCTGAATATTGATTAAATCATTGCCTTTTCAGTTGATAGGACATGCGGACGAAACAGTAATGTGCCAAATCTCTGATTTAGTTTTAGGGTTTCAATAGGTCCTCAATTGGCTAACGAGCCCTGTTTTCTAATTCACGAAGAATTTTTATGGGCAAAATAAAATTCGATTTCATTTGCAGTTGATAGAGCACGCGGACGAGAATTTCCTTGGTCTTTGGGTCTAGGCTGTGTACTTTCAAATCTCTGAATTAGGTTTCGGGTTTCACCAGGTCCTCAAGTTGCTTGTGGAAACTTTCTGCTAATTTATCCCTGAATCAATCGATTAATATTATTACTATTTTCAGTTGATAGAGCACGCGGATGAGAAGGACCGTCGATCGGTCACATTCGCGCTAAACTCCGGCGTGGCCACGAATGAGATCCCGGACGAGCGCACCCTCACCGGCTTTGCCCAGATATCGATTATCGATTGATACCGTAACCCCCCACCGCCGTGATTACGGTACCCCACCAGTTGTCGATTGTCGACTACCGTAACCCAGTTACCGTAACCACCGTTTGTTCATTGATTGTAATACTCGTTTGTCGTATTGCCGCCGCTGCAGCGCCGCTCATTTCTACTAATATGCATAGACACCACATTATAATATTATTCCCCATGTTTTGTATTGTATTTTAAACACAAATCATCGTTTCTATTATATTCTTTCTGCCGTTTTTTTATATCTGAGACTGTTTGTCGATTGTTTGCTTCATATTTCATATGTAACAGCCCGCTAAATTCACGTATCAAGCCCCCCTGTTCTAAGTCGCGTCTTGTTTTTGCATAGATTCTCTTCTCTTACTTTCTTTCAGCACCCGCTCGTCCCCACAGAGATGCTATATTAGGCCCCAAGAGAGCGCGCGTGTATTTGTGATAATTGCTGATTGCCTAGCGCCAGATTTGCTCCACACCCAATTTGCGTAGTTCACCACCGCACTTTCTACCGTACACCACACACCACTTTTTTACACGACGTAATGGCTCAAGTGACTACAGTTCATCTCCGCCCCATTTCCACCATGCGTGTAGCCACCATTTCTTTCTTCCCTCCCAATCTGGGATATTCACCCGAGGCACCAGCTAGGATATGTCGCCCCGCCCCACTACACCATGCACTACACCACACCACCCCCTTCAAATGCGATTGCGAGTCTCCAAAGTGTACCTTTATTATGGCTAGAGAGATAATAAATAATGGATCACATGGTGTATATTAATTGCAACAATCAATAAATTAATGGAGGATACGGTAGCCGGTGGCACAATGGATCGATAAGTGACGAAATTGTAACAAATATAATAAATTAGGAGTAGTTGTGACAGATCAGCGTTTGCGTACCCAAGAAGGCAGGGAAAGACTCAGAAAAGGGTTGCGAATGATAGGCGAGAATGATGGCACGGAAAGGGATTACGGTAGGTCGCTCGACCTACTGTATCGATCGATAACTGAATATTATGCTGGGGGTACGGTAGGCTTATCGACCAGTGTTGGTGAGGTAGTGGATGGACTGGTACCAGGTGTTCGGCTGGAACCGGTTCCAGAAAGTGTCCTCCTGGAAGAGAATATTGATTAGGGGGGGGGGGAGATGAATACGGTAGGCGGATCGATAAGTGACTTTTTACAACATTCAGGGATGCTTTGTTTAGTTCGATAACCTCATTGGAATATTTATTTGGTAGTCAATAGGGTTACAGTAGCTTAAGGTAGGCTAAGAATAAGGATCCCAAAAGCTAAGGTGACCTAAGGATACGGTAACTGACCTTGGGCGTCTTCTCACCGGTGTGAGAAGCGGCTGCGAGCTCCTCGGATGAGGGCGCGGGAGGAGAGGCGGTGGTCTTGAGAGGCTTGAACGTGGCGCGCCTGGGGTAAGAGTTGATTATTATATCAAGGAAATCACGCTTCAATCTTCTTCAATCTTTCAACAGTATCAATCTCCATCGTTTTACAGTAGTAATCGTAAATCGTATTCTCTTGGCTTTGCATTTTGATCTGTTTGTGCTACCGCACCAATCAACTTTTAGATCGATAAGATCTCGCGATTGGTCGCAGTCGCAATATTTTATTGTTAGGATGGCTTAAGATTTTCGATATTCAACTCACGACGCGGTCGTAGTCGATCCGGCAGTCACGGCAGTCGCAGCCGCCACATTCTTCTTGCTCGCGGCCTTGCGGGCGGGGCCTCCTCTCAAGGGACGGGCGGTGGTCGGAGCGGGCGTGGTCTCTTCTTCCTCGACCTGGAAATGTTGGAGATGAAAGAGGCCGATCTCCCCGGTCGATTCTGAGTAAAAAAAAGGTATCGGTCGATTCTGCAGCATCACTATGACGGACTGCCAGTATTGAGTATGCATTATTTGCAAGTGAATTTTGAACGACACATCCGATGCACGAAACTGCCAATTCTAATAGCAAACGGTATGACGTCAAACTTGGCTAACAAAGGAACTATCTGCTCAATTTCAATCACTAAATGCCCACCTCAACCTCCTCGAAGGACTCCTCGGCCTCCGTCGTGGTCGCGACCTCTTCCTGAATTGGGTATTTATTGATTTATCGATTTTCCAAATTTCGAAATTGACTTTGGACATGCTTCAGAAAGTCTTCAACAGATGTCTACGCTGTTCTGAGCAGTTTATTCAGCAAACTGGTTTGTAAAATATCAAATATCAAGTAAAATATCAAAGATCAAAGATCAAACCTCCTCTTCCTCGTCGACCTCCTTCTTCACGCTCTTCTCAGTGGTGGCTTTGGCCATGAGCTTCTGCCACTCGGGAACCTTAATTAGTTAGTTACGTTAAATAGTTAGATAAATAAAAAACTAGTGGCCTACCTTCTTGGGTCGGCTGTTGGTGGGTTTCGCGGGCACCTCACTGCAATGTGTACATGTTTAGATAAATTCGCTGGGATGAAGTGATTTTTATTTTGAAATCGATGACAACTGATAATTGACAAGAAAATTATTCACGACATTTGAGCGAACGGTGAAACATACAATTTCGCCATGTAAAAAATATCTTCAAGTTTTGCATTCTAGCGCTTCAACAGGCCAATTTCTTGTGTTCGATCTACGGTCTGACGTTACCTTTACTAATTTTGCTCGCATCGGGAGTCATTTCTCCTTTTTCTAATCAGAAACCTGTCACATTATCAGTTGAGAATAGGACCACTCCGTTTTATAAATTGTTATCGCTTGAATAAACTCACGGCGCACCCACTGTACCTAGTTCACCATAGTTCAGAACCTTCTCAATATCAGCTTTTTTCAAATTTAGATAAAGGTGGATAATCAATGTTTTCCTATCAATCTACTCACGGGGCATCCGTGGCCGCGGTGATTTCTCGCTCCGGGGCGATCGTCGTTGTAGTGGATGTCTTCATGGGCGCCTAAAGGGAATGCGTGATATTATTTTCATTTTGACACGAGCTCCTCGCCAGGGACAATATTTAGCCGAAAAGTGATACAGTTGAATCACACTTTGAATTTTAAATTGAATCAGTCAACCGAAAAAAAAGCTCATGATGCCCGGAAAGGATTTAATTTTGACGAAGCAACACATTGACCAGAGCTAGTAGATCCAGAGATGCCATTTTCCAAATTTTTGAGCATTTCAAATGAGTAAGGCGTACCTTCTTGGACACGGATGATCCCGCGGGCTTGGTCAGTTTAAGATGCGTCATCTCGCGCGTTTTCTGCAAGAAAAGATTGACATTTCCATTTTTTCTTATTTTATTACCAATAAGAAGAGCAACGATCTTTGTATACATTTTTTTAATATGATAAATAAAAAAAACCTGACAGATCTTAATTCTATTTTGGTTATGATAGCTGTGAAACTTATTCGAAAACACTAGAATTTTAGAAACCATTCTCGCTACCGTAGCGGCACCCATCGATAAATGGAACTACCGTAGCGAGTCAGTTCGATAAAAAATAATTCTACCGTACCGGCGTGGACGACTCAATCACAACGGCGTCCAGAATACCCTTGGCGTTGCAGAGAGCGGTGGCGAAGCAGCGGGAGATCATCTGAAAATACGGTAGGATTACAAGATTACGGTATTGATCGATTACTGAAGGTTGCAGTATCTAGTGTTAACAGCGGGAAATCATCTGGAAGATGGTAGGGTTACGGTATCTATCAATCGATTATTGAGGGACGGCTTCGGATGTTTGAAACTTTCAGAAGGATATCTGTATTGAGTCATTTTTGCAGCGGATAACTCATCTCTATTGGATATTTTCATTTCATCGAAAGAAACGCGCACCGTGAAACATAGTTGAATCTTTTTTATTTGTATTTTTTTTGCAATCCGATAAAGAGCTCGATGAATGAGGATCGTTTTTTTCCTAAGTCATCCTTTCTACATACTTGATGTACGTAAGCCTTGCCCCTTTTTTAACGGAGAAGCTGCTATGGGTGCACGTACTTCAGACAACCAATCCTTATCAATGACTAAGCTCTATCCCCGGATGTCTCACCTGGTGCACATAAGCCTTTGCTTTGAACGCATCCTTCTTGTACTTGGTTAGGTACGCGTCGAAGTTGGATCTTCCCACTATTATTTTCACCCTATTTAATTTCTTACTTAGAGACCGAAAACCTAGTAAGTTCACTTCTAAGTCACTTCCTAAAGTATTCTCACCTGGATTAGGTATAGGCCCATTTCGAGCGCAGAAGTTCCTCTGTTTCACTAGTGTTATGCCAGTCCTTACCAATAACTTTGTTCTATCCCCGGATATCGCACCTGGTGCACGTAAGCCTTGGCCTTGTACGCATCCTTCTTGCACTTGGTGAGGTACGCGTCGAAGTCGGATATCTCACACCCCCCCCCCCTCACACACCTAACATTCTCACCCCCTATTCCATTTCTGCCCTGCGATAATAACCCAAAGTTAACTCATGTATCTATGCATGTATGATAAATTCTAGCCATGAACCAGCACACATCTATCCACAGCTCTAAAATTTAGATGGTAAAGTTTTCCGAGCCGAGCCGATTATCTCACCTGATGCACATAAGCCTTTGCCTTGTACGCATCCTTCTTGTACTTGGTGAGGTACGCGTCGAAGTTGGATATTCCCCCTCCCCAGAACAATCTCACCCCTTTTTTTTCTCAACTATGTCGTAGACCATGCCGAAACCCAAAGGTTCACTCATTAATCGTTGCGCACGCACGTAAGGGCCCATTTCCAGAAGCATTAGTGTTAGGTAGAGTGTTGAAAATAAACAGCTAGTCACTTCATTTCTAACCAGCTAGTCATTTAAAAATAGTCAAATGAATATGACTAGCTGAAAAAAAATCGTAAAAAGCTAGCTGTTTACGACGTGACTAGTCACATCATTCTTCCCCTTGCTCGGCGCACTGAGTGGTCAAAGGGGAGACCACTCAAAATGGAAAAATAGGTCAAGAATGATTTGAAAATTCAGATATTTTTGCGATTTGATGACTAGCTGGCCGCTTAGTGACTAGCTGACTAGCTAGAATGAGAGGGATTCAATAGCTGATTCGTAAACAGCTAGTCATTTACGAATCATTCCAGCTAGTCAATAGCTGGTAAACAGCTGTTTTTGACACTCTAGTGTTAGGTCGATGGTCAAATTTTCCGAGCCGAGCCGATTGTCTCACCTGGTGCACGTAAGCCTTGGCCTTGTAGGCATCCTTCTTGTACTTGGTGAGGTACGCGTCGAAGTTGGAGGAGGACTGCAATAAATAACGAATTAATTAAGTGAATATATTTAATTACAAGCCACAAATCAACCACTCGTAACATTTTGAGCAAAAATGTGTTCCATTTCGAGCTCGTGAACGAAGTTCACGTTCTAAGTTCAGCAAAAAAAAGGGAATAAACTATGAATACCCACATCCTTTACTAGACAATAATTATTTTCTTCACTGTGCCTGAAATATGGCTGATCTCCTGGGTGAGCGTGTTTCGCAAAGATGATTAAATGATTACCTTGCAGTAAGCGGCATCCGAAGCGTCAACGCATTGGTACGAAGTCTTCTCGCCTGCAGAGATCAAAGATCAATAATGAAAAGTTGTTCTGTTATTCTAAAATGTTTCCGACTTTTTGATTTGTTGGATTCGCGAACGGTCAGCCACTGAAAATTACCTTTTTCGTGAAAATATGATTTCAGATTGAAACTCATTTGAAACGCAACAATTCAACTTTACATTTCTTTAACCTAATGATAAACGGCGCCGTTCCCTCACAACCAGATTCCCCTTTGATCCTATCTCTCAAGATGTTCTTCTCCGCTCCATCCCTGGCCTTGCTGTTTGAGGAAGTTGAGCAGAATTAAGTTTTTGAAAAAGTTATCGATTTAATAATTATTTGCGTTCGGAATCGATCGACCACTGCAAATAAATTTTCACGAAGATAAACAATTTCTATGAAACATATTCGAAAGACGGCAACTAATCTTTGATCTAACGACAAACGGCGCCGTTCCCTCACAACCAGTTTCCGAAACTGTATTTGATTGTTATTAACGGCCTACCTCATACACATTGCGCAATCACTTTTCTTCGAAGATTAGTAATCTCCATGAAACACATTCGATAATGATCGATAGCGCCGCTCCCTTAGATCTCCCCTTTGATCCTATCTCTCAAGATGTTCTTCTCCGCTCCTTCCCTGGCTTTGTTTGAATAAGTTTAGAAGAATTCATCGTTTTAATATTTTTTGGGTGCACACGGAAACAGTGGACAACTGCAATTCAATTTTTCTTGAAGATAAACAATTTCTATGAAACGCATTTCAAACGTAACAATTCAACTTATCATTTCTTGCCCAACACCGCTGTTCCCTCAAAATCAGACCCTCCTTTGATCCTATCTCTCAAGATGTTCTTCTCCGCTCCATCCCTGGCTTTGTTTATCCCCACCCCCCCCCCTTGTCTTATCACCGGGGTGGCTCCAAATCTGGAAATCACATCGGGGGAGAGCCAACAGAACGTACTCTCTCCATTTCCCGTGCTCTCTCGTCTTCTCTAACCGTCTCTCCCCGGGATCCACCCTCCTCAATCCCCAGGCTCTCTCGCCTGCCAGGAGAGGAAAAAAGAGATCCCCTCCTGCTGAAGAAACAGGTCCGGCCAGTGATATCAGGGATAGTATTTGTCTATCTTCAGGAATGGCTCCGAGCTGATACGGGAACAAAGGGAGAGATTAGGTTGGGGGGGGGGCACAGGGTACAGAGGGCAAATGGCTTAGAGAGGGAACCCAGAATCCGGAATCATTGCTCTGTGATTCATGGGGCTCTTCAGGGAATGTGGGGAAGCGACTGGGGTTATTTGGCTGGTCACAGAGGGCATTCTATCTATGTTTATTCTCCATATTTCCCTTGCACGCACAACCATGATTTCATCTCTTGTTCTTGTGCTCTTAGATGATGTTATCAGGCAGAAATAAAAGTTCAAGTTGTCCGAATCCGGAATCTGGGATGAGTCATAGAAACAGAAGACAGGTAAGGATGTGATTAGGTTAGGCGCAGAGGGCAAAAGGCTTAAAGAATAAAAAAAATAAAAAAAATGCATTCTGGAGTCAGAATTTGCGCCGTAGTTATGGAGTTCCGTAGTTCAACGAGAAGCCAATACTGCATTGGACACATTCATTTCATCGAAATATATCAGCGGCGTGAAACCCAATTAAATCAGATTTTTGAAGGCGTGATGCGTACTAATTACAAAGCGAAATCTGACTCATCTGACTGAACGCATTTCCTAGGATTTGATGAGATCACGATGGCAGGGAAAAAAGGTAAAATAATTACCGAACATTTGATGAACAAATCAGTGATCACCCCTGATCACGCACGGAATCGTAGCGTTTCTTTGCAAATTCGTGAAGAGATCATCATTAAGGATAAGTTAGCCTTCACCTAATAACAAGTTTTTTTGTAGATCTGAAACACGCTGACAATGAGTTTCTACGGATTCGCGACCACAAATCACCCCTGATCACGCACGGAATCGTAGCATTTCTTTGCACCTTGCGAAGCTTTGATTTTCGTGCGGGGAAATCCCCCTTTGCACTCCCGAATTTGCGCGTAGTCCGATCTATCTTAGAGTGCGCGGAAGCGCCGCCGTCTCTTCATTTCACATACTCTCTAGTCCGGTCGAGTGGTGAGAGAGAGCACGTGAAATGAAGAGACGGTGATTTATCTACACCCCGATCGCGGCAAAATTCCCTAATCAATTTCGGAGCACCTGAGGTCAAGGGCCACTTGATCATTTGGGGGCGGTTCCGTGCTCGCATTCCGTAAGATTTTTTCCTGGGATTACCGCTTCGCGTTTCGCGGCGCATAATTTTCGAAATGCAGAAAGCGCGCTTCTTTACACTTGAACGTGACTTCTTAAGCGCATAGCCAGTTGTGCTATGTGCAGAGTAGATCTTACTTTAGTTACTCAACCTTCTCGAAGCAGTAGTTGAAAATAATAGAGCTAGAGCAACAGATCAAAAGAATCAGCTAACTAATTACGGAAGTTATTCTACTCACCCTTCTCGAAGCAATAGTTGAAGCACATCAAAGTGTCCTACTCAAACCAACGCAGACTAAGGTCCAACCTAACTGCCTATGAATGCTTCTCAAATGGTTCGGAAATGTAAAGAAGCGCCAAATTATCACTAATTTTATACCCACCCTTCTCGAAGCAGTAGTTGAAGCACATCGATCCGAAGCCGAGCTGTGAGCAGGCACCCGGTCGCGCCTTGTAGATGGAAGCGCAAGTTTTCTTGTACTGAAAAAAAATATTCAGGAAATAAATACAATATTATTGGAGTGTCTGCCACTGATGTGCATGTTAGTAAGCATGTAGGCGCAAGTTTTCTTGTACTCTTCTTGTATCGTTCAAAACATGCTCTAAAGTGGGGCAACTCGATACAATCTGCGTCTAGGAAACTCGTTCAAAACTGCAGAAAAAA
Source organism: Pristionchus arcanus (assembly GCA_900490705.1). Taxonomy (NCBI): domain Eukaryota; kingdom Metazoa; phylum Nematoda; class Chromadorea; order Rhabditida; family Neodiplogasteridae; genus Pristionchus; species Pristionchus arcanus. The sequence goes on from LS486222.1 coordinate 289,238, forward strand.
AGTGAAAAAATCTATCAAAAACGCAACCAATACGAATGACGCTTTAATCTTAGGAGAGATATTAGATAGTAGAAATAAGCGTTTTCTCACCTGGAAATTGCTGCCGACGGGCTCCTTGGCGCCCGCCTTCGGGTGCACCCACGTCTTGTCGAAGGACTGGAACAGGAAGGATATGTAAATGTAAAGTTGCTTCCACAATCAAAGCGATATTGCAGTCGTCAGAGGACGACAACGCTTGGTGGTGCGGAATACGAAGAATAATTACCTTCTTTTGGCTTTCGCACTTTACACAATAATTGAAATCGTGAGCACAGAAAAAAATCAGAATTCCTGTTCGAAAGTTTCCGAATAAATTAAGTTTTTTTTATTAATTAAATCAATCACCTTGATAAGGTCGTTTAGCCGCTCAACATCAATGTACTTGGATTGACCGGATCTGCAATATTATGATAATTATTTTGGTTCAAAACGTGATTGTTGATTTTTTTTGTACGATAGATGTGGGAGATCTATTGAACGAGCGAATCTTTCCCGATCTTCAATTGTCGATGAAACAGATTCGGAATAATATATTTCAGCGAATTTGACTAAAAAACGTAGCCTTGTGGGTCGATCATCGATCAGAGACGGATTCTAGCAGCCCCAGCAGAAAAGAACAATTCTATGGCTCTCATGATCAATGGCTAAGGCCTACAGCCTTAAACTAGAGACAAATATGTTAATGCAAACTCACGGCCTCGCCTGTGCTGCGCCCTTCTTGCCGGCTGCAGCTCCTGCAGCAGCTGCAGCTGCAGCAGGGGGCTTGTTGGCGGAGGAGACCCGAGAGGATTGCCTCATTCGACTCTGCTGGATGGCCTTTGCGACGAGGTCGGCGTGGTCTGCAAAATAGTTAAAATATTCATTGGAAACATCATTTTCAGATTGCTTTTAGGTTTTTTCTGATTCATTGTCAGAAGGAGATCTTGAGTAACAATTGCGAATTTCGCTCATTTTTCATATCTCGTTTAAACGAATCTATTCAGAATAAGGAAGGAAACGTTCCTGTTTCAAAGCAATTTTTTCTATCAAACTCCTTAACCCTTTTTACGCAAAATGATTCTTTTGTGTTCGCGAATCTAATGTCCATAAAGGAGCACCCGCCAAGGGACAGAGATGCAACTCTTTCGAGATGAATTTTGAAACTCTAAGTACCACAATTCATCATCTTCCTTTTCTTTTTCACCAAAGCGCTCGTAACTAAACCAACCAACTGTCAGAACCCCAATAAAGGAGCACCCGCCTAGTCACGAAAATGCAATCAATTCAAACAATTGCGAGCGAGTGAGCGCAGTTTCAATCCTTCTGAGGAGAGGAAGGAGTAAACAGAAGCTCAGTGATAGAGGGGAAGGGGAAGAAAGGAAGAAGCACTGTACTGATGAAAATGAACCGTATGCTACATTTTTAGTTCGCATGCTAACATGAAATGACAAATCATTAAATAAGAGTAAGAAAGTAAGTTTTGATTGAAACACAATGATTGAAACAGGAAATAAATAAGAGAAAAGTGGATCCACTGCATTTCGGAGTGACTCTTTGCAACGTGAAATTTTAATCAGCTTGATTTAGTTCCTCATCAGTAAAACAATTATTTCGCACGGTAAAGATCCAAATCCAAATATGTTTCAGCAAGTTATGAAACGCAGGTTTGTTTAAACTATCCAATTCAAAAAAGTTTCCCTTTAAAAACATTATATCTCAATGTCAGCGGTCTACGATTCGATCGAAAACGATCGTGCACAATCCGAAATGCAAACATTGCCGTGGGCATGCGGATACTGCGCACTATTATCCTTCTCGATCCAGGAACCAGGAACATGGTACCATGAAACAGGAACCAAGAACCAGGAACCAGAAACCAGAAAACGTACCAGCTTGTGCGTAGCTCGCCAGCCCAATCACGGACAGCAGCAATGTAGTTAGCCGCATTCTAGAAGACGTTGATGTGGTGGTGTGTCTCCAACGATCCTAAGGGTCCAAAAGAGTCTCCTTCTGGATAAGACGAGAGTTTGGGATGGAGATAGGGGCGCCCTCGGGGGTGAGATCTCAAGTGATCAGAGGGGAGGAGTGATGGTCAAATACTGAAGAGCACTGGGGGGGGGGAGCGGGTCCAGGAGGGGGAGCGAGCTCTTTGTGGCCGTGGGCTCAAGAAAATGGGGAGGGGCAGATGAAAATGGCAGGGGGATCCAAGGGGAGGGGCCGAGATTCGGATTGACCACTGGGCAGGGCGTGGGTAGGAGGAGAATCAAGGAGGGGTGGGACTATTGCGCTTAGGTGGTCAGAAGTATCTAGAGATGCTATGGAATGGAGAGACGTTCGAGACGACGATGAGAAGGGGACAGGGAGGGGCTGACTCAGATGCCCCCAGGCGGGGAGAAGAAGGAGGGGTGCGGAAGTTCCTCATGGCGAGAAAATCGGAAGAGGGGGGAACGCCGAGTTTGCCAGACGAGTGAGGGTGTAGGACAAATACGGAGAGAAGATCATGAACACAAATCTGACGGGCTGAAATGGGAGAACGGGGAAAAAGAAACATGGTTTTGGAGATGAGAAAGATTAGGGAAACTCCTTGGAAGTTGGTGATTGTGGGAACGTGAGATCGTTCCTCTAATTGCTCTGACCGGAGAGGGAACATGCTGAAAGGGCTCCAGGAAAGAGTCAAGGAAGGAAGCGGAAGATATCATGGAAAGTGAAATTTCTTCTTTACCTTCCCAGTTGCGCTGACAGGAGAGGGAACACGCCTATGGGAGAGTACCCCAAGTTTAACAATGTTCTCGTCGCTTCATCATTCGTTAACTCTCGTCAGTTAGAGGAGCGAGAGAGAACGGCGAAATGAGAGAGTCAGAAGATTGCTCCACAAGGAGAAGGAGGCAAAGAAGGAAGGAAGCGGAAGATCCCTCGGAAGGTTTCGTGAACCGGGTTGAAAGGCGATCTATTGGCGCACGTTCTTGGGACGAGAGGCCGTGTTCGGCGGGGAAACATGCGTGTAGCTTCTTATGCGCTTCATTCAGGACAAGAGGTTTTGAGGAAGTAGAAGAAGTAGCATGATGATCTATCCGAGGCGTTGAGAATATTCCATGATCATATGGAAAACATGCGGGTTGGAAAACACTCCGTGAAAGGAATCAATCTCAAATCATATTAGAAATTTATCCAGCATGAAAACAATTTGGGTGCAATAGTAGGACGCACTTTTGGGATATTCTTGACACGTTTCTTTTACAGTTCAAGAAGACACCGTGTACACGCGTAAGAAGAACGTGGGTGTCATACCAGGAAGGGAAGTGCTCTCGGCGTTTCAAGTGCAAAAAGTAGTTCGGAGGAAATGTGATCCTTCAGGGAAGAGTAAGTGGAAATGTGAATGGCCAGACGAGTGATGTCTAAAGGAAGTTGAAGCAATGAAAAAAGTAGTTCGACGGAAAGTTGATACATCGGTGTTATTGAGAAGGAAGCTTCTTTGGAGGACGTGACGGATCCCCCGGAAGGATTCGCTGTCTTTCTTCAGCTTGAGAGCAATATGTGCCCGACCTGAGATCTTTCGATGGGGCAACAACCACAATACACACTTTACTAAATTCCTTGCACTTATCAGTTTATCATTACATCAGAGCATAATGAAGAACCCATGTTTCCGGATCCCGAGAAAATGCTTGCTCAGATTACGATCAGTGCTCACTTTCCCCGGGAAAGGAACTACACGCTCCAACTCTCCACTTTCCCCCTGTTATCTCTCCGATCGGACAAGGTAAGAGTAAGCGAGGAATTGAGAGAGACAGCCTTTCCCGGCAAATCCCCGGCGATTTCGGGACCGATAAAATCTTCCGGCAACCAGCCTAATAGCTTGCTTCTCCCTTTTCGGATATCCACGCATTAGCTTGTTCATTTTCGTGGAATTTTATTGATTTTTAAGCAATTTTCTGGTCGTTTTTTAGTTTTTGAGGTGATTTTGCTCGATTTCCAGGCATTTCGTCATGGCTACGCAACAGCAGGGTTCCACTAGCTTGAAGTACCTCGGGTTGCTACTGCTTACTGCGCAACAGATCAGGTAAAAACCTAAAATCAGCCAATCGATAATCCTGCCTTAATTCGCGCGTATAATTCCGCGCGGTGCAAGTGAGTTTCATAGATGCTATAGTGGAGCGGTTGAGCGCGAATGAGCGATATTATTCACTTGAATTCCTGAATAATATCACTCATTCGCATTCAACCGCTCCACTATAGCATCTATGAAAAATGAAAAAAAAATTTCCCGTCAAGTATGTTCCTTGGCTGTTCCTTCTTACTGCGCCGCAGATCAGGTGGGCGATTAAACAATATATCCATCTAAAATCCTGTCATTCGCCTGAGTTTCATCGTTGCTACAATTGGTCGACTGATTACGAAAGAGTGATAGTTCTTGCACGACTTTCTTAAAAAAGAAAAACAAATATTTATAAATGGCTGGAGGCAACAATCGATAATCTAGTCGATAATTACAGTATGCCCCTCATGGTACGGTATACGCGGAATCGCGAGAACGGCGAGGCCTTCTTCACTACGGTCAACGTGCTGATGATGGAGGTACGGTAATCGATTATTGGGGATACGGTAGTTCCGCTCTGGGTACAATATCCAGATTACCGTAGCCATTTTGACAATCTTATAAGTTGATAAGTCATGAGACACATAGATTACGGTAACCACTTCCCAATCGATAATATTATAGGTCATGAAGCCCACTAATCGATCATTTGATGGGTCATGAAGTCTACTAATCGATAATTTCATAGGTCATGAAGCCCACTAATCGATCATTTAATAGGTCATGAAGCTCGCGGCGTGCTCGTTTCTGCTCATTCGCGAGCACAAGTGCATCTTCAAGTGAGTTCTCGACTCTGGTATTGCTCACCTAATAGGCCACCTAATAGGAATAACTCTCCTAACAGCCCGCCTAATATGTGGCCTATTAGGTGGGGTATATTAGGTAAGCAATACCAGAGAAACTGTCTGACTCTCGCACTTTCCCCTGTTATCTCGCTGTTATCATATTTGCAGCGATATTATTTTCGAAAATGATTAAAGATAACGATAAAATATTCCAGATTCCTCGCCGACGTCAAGGACGCGATCTGGGGCGACCCGGTGGAGACAGCCAAGGTATATTTTCAATCGATACGATAACTCTCGACTATCGTATCCAATAGATACCGTAACCCTCCAGGACCGTGCCTGATCGATACTGTAACCAATAGTATCTATTCGATACGAAATCTCGTCCTAATGCCACTATGTCTACGACTAAACTAATTGTTCGCCTTTTCGAAATGTGTTTCAACGTGCGTATGATTGCCAATGCTCAGGGCGGAGACGATCTTGACGTGGCTCCTCATACTGCCTAAAACTAACGATATGACAAACTACCCAATGAATTCCGGAAGAGAGAGAGTTACCGTACCCGTCGGGTACCGTAACTCTAACATAAGCTAATGTACTACTCAAAAATCAATCAATAACCCTTCTCGCAGGTCTGCTTCCCTGCCGTGATCTACACGCTGCAGAACAACCTGTACTACATCGCACTCAGTCATTTGGACGCCACCACGTTTTGTGTACGTTCACTTATTGTCAGTTCGAAATTCGGGAGATCTCTCACCGGTCAGAGCGGGGAAATAGTGCGCGAAATAGGTAGTGGATTATCCGCTTATCGAATCTTCGCTTTCCACAGCTCGTTTTTTTGCGCCATATGTTTCACCGCGTGTATGATTATCTATGAGGAAAGGAGAGACAATTTTTCGTTCCCTCGTCTTTTCCAAAAAAAAATGTAATACCTAAAATATATTTCCAAAAACATGAAATTCACTTTCCAGATCCTCTACCAGCTCAAGATCTTCACTACCGCCCTGCTGATGAGGGTGTTGCTGAATAGGAGACTGTCGAGCTATCAGTGGTGAGACTACCGTACCCTGAGGATGCCGTAACCAAAATCCCCTATGCTAGACTCTAAGGGACTCTATTAACACTGGTTGCTGCGCTGTTGACTGTCCAGCTACCAGTGGTGAGCATTACCACAATCACCCCTAGTCTAGGCCATATGGGGAGACTAGTTTTCCCCGGTTCTTGAGCTGTTGAGTGAACATTAGCTCAAGATCTTCACTACCGCCCTGCTGATGCGGGTGTTGCTAAACAGGAGACTGTCCAGCTATCAGTGGTGAGACTACCGTACCCTGAGGATACCGTAACCAAAATCCCCTCTGCTAGACTCTAAGGGACTCTATTGACACTGGTTGCTGCGCTGTTGACTGTCGAGCTATCAGTGGTGGGCATTACCACAATCACCCCTTAGTCTTGCCCCTTAGGGAACCTAGTATATGTAACCCGGTTCTTGAGCTGTTGAGTGAACATTAGCTCAAGATCTTCACTACCGCCCTGCTGATGCGAGTGCTGCTAAACAGGAGACTGTCGAGCTATCAGTGGTACGGTCGCGAGGAATCCGAACCTAAACTTGGAGTGCCGGAATTTTGCATTACTCAGTTGCCCAGCGATAGTGCGCAAATTATATCAACATTACCATAACCCGGCCTACAGTAACCAAACAGTATACCGTGCCCCTTCCCAGGTTCGCCCTGTGCTTGCTCGTCGTGGGAGCCGCGGACGTGGAGTGGAGCAGTGCGAGTAGCGAGGGTAGGTCGATAGAGATTACGGTAGTTTAACTTTTAATCTTTATACACCAAATCAATAATTGTGTCGGGTATGGAGCAACTGGTGGGGTGGTATGGTATAAAATAGTTTTTTTGCGTTCGTGATTCAGCATTAGATGACGAATGGCTTCAATTCTGCTAGAAGAATCAGTAGAAATAGATCACTCTCGAATTCCGATCACACTCTCTCTTTTCTTTGCTCTCTTTTGCACGAAATGTCCAATGTACTATCTCGATTTCTCGTGGGCTATCACCGGTCAGAGAGCCAAAAGCGCCATCCCGTGTTTGCTCTGATAAGCCTAGGGCTAAAGGATCCGATGAAAAAGCGTTCCCTCACTCGCTCCTTTCAAGGGGTGAGATAAGAGGCATTAGGCCGCTCTGGAACAGCCTAATGTCTGTAGAGATTAGGGAAAAGAAGAGAGAGATTTGAGAAATCGGGAACGTTTCGGCTCTTAGATGACAAACGGCTTCGAGTGATCTTCAGAGACGTAAGAGCGAAAGCGGAAAAAGAAGGGCACTGGAAATGGGCACTTGAAAATTTCTTGGAGTTGAGGGAAGGGCAGGAATCAAAGGGGCTATGAGGGATCTTCCAAATTTTAATACACATAAATAGCGAACGAATCGTCCTTATGTTGTTAGGATGTTGTAAGGAACTAGCATATTTCGTACTTGAGGGTAGACTCTCTCGGAATTTGCATGCAAAAGCAGAGCCATGGTTCCAGTTACTAGAGTACGTGTTGTGTACGTGATGTGTGATAGGTCAGCAGATCCAGATTCAGTGTGGCGTGCTGAAATCAAGCAAATGCGTGCGCACATGGCTAAACAAAAGTGCAGACGCAAAATATAGATATCATCCTTCTCCTCCTTTATTGGGGATGTCATTGTCAGAATGTAGAATGATGTGTCTCTTTATTTTCCATGCTCTCTCTCTCGATACTCTGACCAGAATCGAGAAAATTCCTTGCACTCAAGAGCTATCATGCACCGAAATGTGAGCGAGAGAGAGGAAACTACACTCGAGAACTTGGACCCGGGCCAAATTGCCTAAACAATGCAAATACAAACAAAACAACCGGCAACTCTCAAGTGGAGTATCGTGTACTGAGGGGGTGCAACTTCACTCTAGGGTGCCTAATTTCAACGCTCATGTTGCCCTTGAAAGATCCAGCGCGTGTGGTCAACGCTGGTCCAGAGAGGTCAAGTGAATATTTTTTGCATGTGTAGCAAGGAATAGGTCCGATTTCCGGAGGCTGAAACAAGAATTCGGCGCTGAATCATGCATGATCTTGCCCATTTTGGCCTTGATCATGACGTGTGCTTGATTTCTTGATCTCTTCTCATTCACGGGATTCCGAAATTTCCAGTAAGGACAACGGAGGAGAGAGAAAGAAATGTAAAAAAATTCAATTTGAAACGAGTAATCAACAGATAATTGTAATATGCGTCGCCGGTTGTGTTTCATCCTCTCATCATAGCGCGGGGTCCGCTGCGTCGAATGATCTGGCTGCTTCTTCCTTTTCACAAAAAATACATTTTGACCATCCAAAGATCAAAGATCACCATTTTCCAGCCTCCGCCAACTCAAACGACCTCGTCGGCCTCTTCTCCGTCGGCGCAATGTGCTTCACTTCCGCGATTGCCGGTTTGATCTTTGATCTTTTTTTTAAAGTCCAGGAAATTTACAGTCTAATAGTTATACCTGATCAACGTCAGCTAATTTGGTTATTGATCTTTGATCTCTTCTTTTTTCTTCTTTATATCGGCCTAAAATTCAATTCAGTTGTGTTTCAACTGTTCGCCAAAGTCTGAGGGCCGCTGCGTCGAATGATAGTACTAGACCTTTCCGTAGAAAACATCACATTGTCCGTTATTGCTCGCTTCTCCTTGATTTTCGATCTCCTAATCTTGATCCTTGACCTTTCCAGAAGCCCACCTGCTCAAAGGCTCTGTTCAATACATTCAGACTGCTTGATCCACAAATTGATCTTTGATCTTTGCAGGAGTCTACCTCGAGAAGGTGCTCAAGGGATCCTCCGTGTCCGTTTGGATGCAGAACATTCGCATCTCACTCATTGGCCTGCCCGTGTCGATCCTGTCCATGTGTTACTACGAGTGGAGCGATATTCAGAGGGGTACGGTGGATATGCGGTAGGGGCATGTCGGCATTGCGAGATCGATGTTCTTCCTTCAGAGGGTTACAGCAGAAGGCAGGGTGAAAATTGTAGGACGTGCATCATAAGGCGAACGTATCTAACGGTTTTTAGGTCGTGGGCAAAATTGTTTATGGTTAAAGAACAGAGCGACTCGAGATCATTCAACTTTAGAGGTACCAACTAAATAGCCGTTTTGAAACATATCCTTGAACATTCTCTATGCAGAAAATAAAATGAACTTTTGCGGGAAATAATTTCAGACAATTGTTGAACTCTCTTCAAAAAGTTCGCTACTTTAATCCCACTACGAATACAGTAACCTACCGTACCCTCCCTTTCATAAATACCATATCGCAGACGGCCCGTTCCGCGGCTGGGACCACTGGGTGCTGATCATGACTGCGACAAACTCGCTCGGAGGTTGGTTTGATCTTTGATCTCGATAGATAGAGATTGATCTTTGATCTTTATCATTGGCTATTTATCTTTGGTCATCTGAGGCAGATTGATCCTTAATCTTTGATCTTTATCCTCGATCTTTGAACTTTATTTATTGTATCTTGGGAGGTTGATCTTTGATCTTTGATCTCCAAATCCATTCAGGCCTGCTCATCTCCATGGTCATCAAGTACGCCGACAACATTCTCAAGGCATACGCGCAGGTTGGACTGATTTGAATTTTGATCTTTGATCTTTGTCTGGACTTTGATGTTCATAAACGTTCTTCGCATTTTTCTCGTACTCTGATCATTGATCTCCACTGGTCTCCGCCGTCAAATTAATCTCTGATCTTTGGAATAGTAATTGGTTTTTTTCCTCAGTCTTCACCTCAAAAATCATTTCTCGGAATGGGCCATGGGATTTTATGAGAAGATGAAACTCAATCGCACACAATTTGATGCGTATGTTGAACGAAAGATAGTGAAAAAGCCAATTCTGATATTTGATCTTTGATCTTTGATCCCTGAGAATTTATCTTTGATCTTTAATCTTCTGATCTTTGATCTCCCTCACTCCTTCCAGTCAATGGCAATCGTGGGCGCTGTTGTCGGCTCGTGGCTAATCTTCTCCATCGTGCCCTCCATCTTCTTCATGCTCGGAGCGATAATGGTGAGTTGATCTTTGATCTTTGGATTTTGAACTCTGGACTGTTAGCCATTCATAAATAAAGAAGAGGTGCGAGCGTCGAATGAGTTTCATGGATACTATGAAGGTGTAGGGAATTGAGTACAAGCCAATGTACTGTCAGCACTTAGAAATTATTACTAATCAATTAATTTTAATTTAAGGTGATGCTGCCAATCGTTGTCTACTCCGCTTTTCCCTACGTTGAGAAGCCCAGTGAGGAGAAGGTGCAGTTGATGGCGGCTGATGGGAGAGAGTACATCTAATAATTGTATTTTACCTCTGACATCATAATTATTTTCGAATAAACTGACTTTATTTCATGTTTTCCGTTTTTCCTTCGTTGACGCTTCCGATTTGATTGCAGTAACTTCTGTATTTCGAAAATAATAAACATCATCACCGCTTCATTTTTTACATTTTGGAGCGTTTTCATTGATGCCTACTGTTACATTTGTCTACGTTGAGAAGCCCAGTGAGGAGAAGGTGCAGTTGATGGCTGCGGATGGGAGAGAATATATTTAATAATTATTAACGTTGTATCGTCAGATTACGAAAATCCTTAGCTACTGTATTGATCGATAAATATACGATATTGTGAAGATGGGGGGAAAGGAACTTTAATGGATTTCATCGAGGTTTCTTTCAATCGTTCTGTTTTCGTAACTGATTATGTTCCAAGTGGTTCACTTATCCTGGCTTGACTTTTCCGTTATGATATTGTCCACAAATCCGGTATAAAAACAATTGCAAAGTAGAAATTTTGAATTCATATTTTACGTTACTTTTATCTGTACAATTTATGAACACAGCAAATATGACTCTACATTTCTACAACATATAGGAAGATTGAATACAATAATAAAAGACAGAAATATGGTAATATTTACATTGGGGCGGGAACATGTAGGATACTATAGGTATTACCGTGATCCCAGACTCTCCTGGCACCAAAATGTTTCGTACCCAGTGTGACTCCGGGGCACCACCCGGACCTCCTTCCAGGCTACCACTTACACGAATCGATATTTTTTAAAGATATAATGCACTGATAACGTCTCTTCATTTTGCCCAATCTCTCGCCAGTCAGAGAAGCGAGAGAGTATGGGAAAGCGGGAGAGTCAGACCATCGGACGAGTCTCGAAGTGAGACTGCGGCCCGAACCGGACTACGGTAGCGAGTTATCGAGATCGATGGGTACGGTAGGATTCGAGAGTGACTCTAGTCTAGGCAGTGCCCCTGGAGTCGAGTGCGCGCATGGTACGGTAGGTGATCGATACCAGGGAGTCGAGTCGGGAGTACGGTAGCTAAGGATACGGTAATGACAACGAAAGCTAGCGAGCTACGTCTGAACGACTATACAATGATAATACATATTGCAAAATAAGGCAGAAAAGGAGAAAATTCCGGAAAGGGCGGGGAGGGGACTAGAAGGATTACAATGAACATTACCTAAACAAAAGGAAATATCGTTTGTGGGTTTGCATGGGACTTTCGGGTACAAAATGTGGGGAGAGGGGGGAGGGGGACTTCTAAAGAAAGGAATGTGGAGGTGAAGAGGGGTAAGGTGAAGAGTCAGTTTTTCAGTTTCTGACTTCAGCAGATGATGTTGATTACTGGGAGGCAAAAGCTTCCTTCGGGATCCTGTCCTTGCTGGCGAGGAAGTTCTGGCCGGCGAGCTGCAAAAATGATGGCAAATTATTGAATTGCCAACAAATAGGTTTCAATAGGCGAACTTCAGTCAGATTCACAGTAAATCTTCGATATTCCATTCACGCTGCGTACACAAAAAATAATCTTGCTTCCACCTGTTCCAATAGGTTTGATCCACAATGCGCGTCTTCCTATTTTCAACAACACTCAATCCTACCGTATCCCTATCACACCGTCTCGGATACCGTACTCCTCCAAACGTACTCACCTGATAGTTCCACGCGCTATTAATGTAAAAAATGCAATGGAAAATTGCGGAAAAAAAGAACTTCATCACAAACATTCAGCTCTCTTAGGAAATCTCACGTGTTTAAGCTTTCAACTGTGCGAATACAGAAACGTACCGTACCCTCTCTTTCATAAATACTGTATTTCACAGATGGTCCGTTCCGCGGCTGGGACCACTGGGTGCTGATCATGACTGCGACGAACTCGCTTGGAGGCGAGTTTTGATCTTTGATCTTTGGTTATCAGTCGAGGTTGATCTTTGATCTTTGATCTCCAAATCAATTCAGGTCTGCTCATCTCCATGGTCATCAAGTACGCCGACAACATTCTCAAGGCGTACGCGCAGGTTGGATCGATTTGATCTTTGATCTTTACCTGGACTTTGATGTTTCTGACGTTCTTCGCATTTTTCTCGTACTCTGATCATTGGTCTCCACTGGTCTCCGCTGGCAGATTGATCTTTGATCTTTGAGTTAGTAATGGATTTTTAAACAGACTACACCTCCGAAATCATTTCTCGGAATGGGCTATGGGATTTTATGAGGCCATGAAACTCATCCGCACACTATTTTATGCAATACTGTACGAAAGACAGTGAAAAGCCTTCGTCAGTCCATGGCGATATTCCAATTCTGATATTTGATCTTTCATCTCTTCCTCAACCTTGATCTTTGATCCCCGCCCCTCTTTAAGTCAATGGCAATCGTGGGCGCGGTTGTCGGCTCGTGGCTCATCTTCTCCATCGTGCCCTCCATCTTCTTCATGCTCGGAGCGATTATGGTGAGTTGATATTTGATCTTTGGTCTTTAATCATTGGACTTTGATCTCTTGACTATTATCTGATTATCCATTCGGCAAGGGCGAGAAGGTTCTAGGTTCGAATGAGTTTTACAGTTACTGCGAAAGTGTAGGGAAATTAGTGCAGACCAATATTCTATCGTCAAGTTGTTCACAAAAATAAAATATGAAATACTGATTAAGAAATTATTACTAATCATTTAATTAAATTTAAGGTAATGCTGTCAATCGTTGTCTACTCCGCTTTTCCCTACGTTGAGAAGCCCAGTGAGGAGAAAGTGCAGTTGATGTCGGCTGATGGGAGGGAATACATCTAATAATTGTATCTTATCTCTGACATCATAATTATTTTCGAATAAACTGACTGTATTTCATGCTTTCCGTTTTTCCTTCGTTGACGTTTCCGATTTGATCACAGTAACTTCTGTATTTCGAAAATAATAAACACCATCATCGCTTCATTTTTTAAAAACATTTTGGAGCGTTTTCATTGATGCCTAATGTTACATTTGTCTACGTTGAGAAGAAAAGTGAGGAGAAGGTGCAGTTGATGGCGGCTGATGGGAGAGAATATATCTAATAATTGAATTTATATCTAATAATGGTTGTATCGTCAGACTACGGTAGTTGCTTTTTACTGTATTGATCGATAAATATACGATATTCTAAATTCCAATTGTGAACTCAGGAGATAAGACAATCTAATGGAGTTGATCAAGTTTTCTTTTAATTTTTCGATTTTCGTAACTGATTATGTTTCAAGTGGTATTCGTATTCTCGCCTAACTTTTCCGTTTCGATATGAGACACTAAGACTGTTTAAATAATTATTTTCAAGGTGAATTTCGAATTTATATTTTACGTTTCTTTTATCTGTACAATTTTTGAACACAGCAAATATGACTCTAAATCTACAACAACGATAGATTCAATACAATATGGGAATATTTACATTGGGGTGGGAACATGTAGGATACTATAGGTATTACCGTAATCCCCCAGACTCTCCTGGCACCAAAATACATCGTTCCCAGCGCGACTTGGCTCCGGGGCATCACCCGGACCTCCTACCAGGCTACCGCTTACACGAATCGATATTTTTTAGATATAATGCACTGATATCGTCTCTTCACTTCGCCCAATCTCTCGCCAGTCAGAGAAGCGAGAGAGTATGGGAAAGTGAGAGAGTCAGATCATCGGACGAGTCTCGAAGTGAGAATGCGACCCAAACCGGACTACGGTAGCAAGATATCGATCGATGGGTACGGTAGGATTCGAGAGTGACTCTAGTCTAGGAGATGCCCCTGGAGCCGAGCGCGCGCAGGGTACGGTAGCTGAATTGATACCAGGGAGTCGAGACGGGACTACAGTAGCTAAGGATACGGTAATGACAACAAAGCTAGCGGACTACGTCTGAACGACTATGCAATGACAATACAGATTACAAAATGAGGCAGAAAAAAATCAGGAACGGGCAAGGAGGGGGACTAGAAGGAATACAATGAACATTACCTAAACAAAAGGAAATATCGTTTGTGGGTTTGCATGGGAATTTCGGGTACAAATTGTGGGGAGGCGGGAGGGGGACTTCTAAAGAAAGGAATGTGGAGGGGGGAGGTAAGGTGAAGAGTCAGTTTTTCAGTTTCTGACTTCAATAGATGATGATTACTGGGAGGCGAATGCTTCCTTCGGGATCCTGTCCTTGCTGGCGAGGAAGTTTTGGCCGGCGAGCTGCAAATTGATGGTAAATTATTGAATTGCCAACAAATAGGTTTCAATAGGCGAACTTCAGTCAGATTCACAGTAAATCTTCGGTTATTGATGTATGCTGTCTATACAAAAAAATCTACCTACAAAAAAATCTTACCTGATAGTTCCAAGCGGAATCCTGCAGGCAGCGTGCGCTCCACTCGGGCAGCATGCCCGACTCGGCGGAGAATGCAGCGACCATTTGGGCTTGCTGGTCGGCTAAAAATGTAAGGAATTATCGTAAAATTGTCTCCTCGACTCGCGTACTCAAAAATCATTACTAAGAAAATGTGCTTCACAATCAGTTCAAGTTCACAATGGAAGCATCCGTTTGATTCGTTTGGAGAACTACAGAACACCTAACATTACGTGAAATTCAGTGTAAGCTCACCTGATAGTGGAACTGTGACAGTGGTATTCTCCTTGCCCAACTGACTGAGCGCATCGGCAACGTCATTGACGGCTGAAATAACAATATTTATGTTTATTTAATAATTAATTAAATAATTAAGCAAATTAAACAATATCCCACCTGCAGCGACTTGAGGGGCAACTGGTGCTACCGTAGCGTTTATCCTTGCCAGTTGCTTTCTGTATCTGTCAACCCTTGACGAGGTCATGGCGGAGAGATAGAGTTCATCGGAGATGACGGCTACAGCGCTGGAAAAGAGTTTTTTTAAAAAATTATTTTTTCATATTTTTTATATTTCCGATCATTATTCGAATTGAGAAAATAACGTGTTTCTCATTGAAAAGTTACACGGAAATGATAGCGACGGCACTGGAAATTGATGTTTGTATTATTTTTTCATAATTTTTTATTTCCGATCATTTTCGAATTGAGCAAAAAACGTGTTTCTCATTGAAAAGTTACACGGAAATGACGCTTCTTTAAAATAATCATAAATGGAAAAATCCAAGATGTGTTTCACGTTGAGTTCAAGATCATTGTCGATGCAGCCCATTGATGTCATTGTCAAGAGTTATGATAGTTCTGAAAATCCAGAAAACAAACTATAAACGAACCCATTCGGTTTGGGCGTTACTGCGAAGGTTCGGGAGAAGAAGTTCAGTGTCGGAGTAGAGAGAGAGAATGGAGCCTCCTCGAAGAGGCCTTGCACGGAGAAGATAAGGAGGGAGGGCTGGAATAGAGTTAGTTAGCGATCGATTAGCTACCGTAACCTAGTGATATATATATCACCGTAATCCACAGTTTCCTACTTACCGTATTCATCACAACATCAACAAGGAACGTCTCTTGCAGATGCCTTGTACCGGGCATCTTACACAGCTGAGCAGTGACGTCCATTGCACCGCGGAAGATGCGGGCATCGCTGAAATTGGTTGTTGTTATTTGTTATTGTTGTTTGTTGTTGTTGTTATTGTCATTGTCTTACCGATTCCTCTTCCACTTGTCCTCCTGCTTGACGTTGTGCGAGAGCCGAATGAGGAAGGCGTAGTTGGCGCTGAAATTAGAAGATACAGTACCCCAAGCTACCGTATTCTCCCCAACCGTACCCAGGTACCGTAACCTCCTCCGACAACCGTACCCTTCAATCTACCGTAATCACTCACTCATTGGCCCATCGGGTCTTTGCAGCGCCATCCTCATGCAGACTCTCCAGGCACAGGGTGAATTTGGACTGGAATTATCGATGTTACGAAAGTATTCACAAAAATTTATTAAAAATTGCGCAATCCTGATCATTGGTTGAGAATTTACTTGAAAAATCGATTTTCACTCTTCAGAAATATTGAAGTGGTGATAAATCCAACACCCATATTAAGTAGCGCTCTTCAAAACAATTTTTAATTCGTAAATTAACTTAAATCATAATTTAAAAAAAACACACATTATTATCATCATACGCATTGATCAGGTCCTTTCTGTTTCTTCCATCGATTCCATCGTACGTTTTGAAATATTCAATGATGAAATTGTCGATGAGAGGTTGAATTGAGATATCGGAGTAGAATCCAGGCTGAAATGTCTCAATGAATATCTGGGTTTAAATAAGTTTCACAAGTTAAATAAGTAAGAAGGAGATCGCAATGTTCGATTCCGTTGTCTCCGTTGTCTTTCTGAACGCAAAATATCCCCATTTATTGTTGCCTGCAGCTAGACTGCAGGCTTCCTAGTACCTTTCTACTTCTAGCCTAACTTCATGCAAAAGCCAAACTACTCACCTTAGTCTGAGGCTCGACAGCCTTGTTCTCTTCATCGAAGGCTCCTGGCCTCGGCGCGCAAGCGTTTCCGTCCTTCAATTAATTAATGAAGTAATATTTTATTATTTTCGAAAAACAGTTTTCTATTCATTATATTGAGCGAAATAGACACTTTTCATGAACAGTCATACAAAGGTTAATTATTTTCGAAACTATTGTAATTTAAATAATAGAAACATGAACTCACCAGCATGGATATCCGCGGGAAGACGTCTTGCACGGCTCTGAATTGTACCGAAATATTAGATTAGACCCTAGAGTTCGAAATACGGGCAATTGTCTTTTCATTCGTCACACTCTCTCTCCACTGTCCTAGCTCACATACGATACAACACAATCGAGGAATGGCAAATCACTTTCTATGATCTCTGAGATCATTTCGAAATGAGATAGTCAGACGATAGTTCGTACAATCACTCGAGCGATCAATCGGGGCCAGTAACAATGCAATTACAGTAAGCAAAAATCAATAAATCACTAAAAAATCAATAAATAAGGGGTCAAGGAGTAACCTGAGGTAATCTGAGGCTTTCGTGTACTTTTCGCAGACCGGGTTGTTATCGAGAAAGAGCGTGGTGAGGCGGAGACCCTTGAGCTTCTCGAGCTCTTCAAGGGAATCGATCTGGAAATATGATCAGTTTGTGATTGACACGACTTATTGTTGTCTCTTCAAAGGAGAAAAAGAGTGTGTGCAATGAACAAAATTACTTTTAGTTCGAATTCCATTGAAAATGGACCAAAAACATCCGAAAAACTCGGAAAATATCGCACTTGATTATTCGATAGATCGAGAACTTTGAGATTCTTGGCGAAGTAGGGAAGCATCGCTGCAACTTCGAGGTGCTTGAGGCGATTGTCCTGAAAATAAATATTGTTGATAAATTTGTTATTCATCTGACTCTTGACACAACACTGGGTAATGAAACAGTGCAGAAGGTGGTGAGGGAAAAATTGAGTGAAAGGGCTACGTCCAATTTTTAATAATTAAAGTAATTAACATAATTAAGTTAATTACTTAATTACCTTCAGAGATAGAGCGAGCAGGTTAGAGTAGTCCGTTTCGATCGACTACTGCGAGAAAACTACTAATTCTAGCGCTATTTCTCTGCTTCCCGAGACTTCTTGAGGACTAGCAAAATTATCAAAAATTCCTTTTGGGTGATAGGGCGAAGTCCTTTTTTTAATAATTACAATAATTAACATAATTAAGTTAATTCCTTCAATACCTTGAGGGACAGAGCGATCAGGTTAGAGTAGTCCGTTTCGATCAGCTCGACTACTGCGAGAAAACAACTAATTCTAGCGCTATTTCTCTATTTCCCGAGACTTCTTGAGGATTAGCAAAATTAACACAAATTACACTGGGTGATAGGGCGAAGTCCTACTTTGATGATTAAAATAATTAGCCTAATTAAGTTAATTACTTAAATACCTTCAAGGACAGGGCGATCAGGTTAGAGTAGTCCGTTTCGATCAGCTCGACTACTGCGAGAAAGACGTTGTTTTTAGTTAGATTCATCATGAGGTCGCGCTTGGTGAAGGCTGAAATTTTGTTATATCGATTAAGTCTCAGATCCAAGCTAAGTTAGCGATTGGTTTTGTGGCAATGATGTTGCTTCCATCTTTCAAACTTTATATACCATTTTCAAGGGATGAGTGAAATGTTTTTGCAAGGAGCTAAATGTAAGAAACAATAGGAAAAGAACAATGTCTTTCTCTCAGTAGTCAATCAGCTCGACTACTGCGAGGAAGACGTTGTTCTTCGTGAGATTCATCATGAGGTCGCGCTTGGTGAAGGCTGAAAAAACATAGATTCCGTATATCGTAAGAAATGATTTTCATTGTTAAAAATATCGCAAAACCTAGTTAATGATTGAGGTCGCGCTTGGTGAAGGCTGAAATGAAAGCGGTTATGTTTCAGGGATAGGATAAAGACGGGAGTGAACTAATCTCAAGTCATTATTGATATTTTTTGCGTGGATGTGGTGTGGTAAAGATGTGGTAAATTGTTCCCTACCTTCATCATTGGCGAAAGTGTTCAACTCGAGCGCGCGTGTTTGCTGGTCCGCTCGGCGTTTGACGACTTCCTATAATTATAATAAATTTAAATAGCTAAAAATATATAATTTGTTATCGTTTGCGTTTCATCTCAAATTCGAGTTATGTTTCAGATTTATGCTAAATGGAGGACAGATCAAGGGAGAATGATCATCTCCTTTTACTTTGATTTTTATAAATAAATAAAATACTACCTCAATGGCTTCCTTTTCCTCTTTCTTCAGCTTCATCCATGGAGCGTTGACGAGGTTGGTGATAATGTTGACACGGTCGCCTGAAAGTGACCATTTATTGATAACCAAAATTGTATTTTGATTCACATCACGTGAGAATAATATTAGATACTACGAAGAGAGAAAATGAAGAGAAAAAAAATGAAGAGAGCCTATGGCTGCATTATTCCTTACCAGTCTCCGCATGCTTGATCCTTCGGTGCACCGATCGAATGGCGTGAGCGGCGTCGTCGTCCTGAGATTTATTATTTTATTTTTTTAAATTTTTAAATAGAACTGGAGCCGTATTCTAGCATCACCGCCAGCAAGAACCGGGATTTCCGCCAAGAACCGGGATTTCCGGACCGGAACCGGACTTTAGACACGAAAAGCTTACTCTGACGAAGAACACGAATTCAGTGCTGAACATCTTGGGCATGATCGGCTTGAGGTTCTCGACGTGCGCGGAGAGAGCGGAGAGAATGAAGACAGCGCCGTACTTCTGACCGGACGGGATCTGTAACAGTGATAATTTAGGGTTAGGATCAAAAATAGGAATTGAAGCACTCAAAAACTGAAGAGAATTGAAGAACTTTCTCATTGCGATCGAATCAGGATCCATGGTGAATCAAAAAAGTAATTTGAAGATAGAATGGAATCATCATACCTTGACCCGCCAGGCCTTCTCGACATCGGCTTCTTGCTTGTTCTGAAAATAGTCGAATTATTTTTCTAAATTCTTCATCCGGAGTGTAATTTCCGGCTCCGGAAAGTTCCCGGATGTGGACCGGATGTGGATCTTTTTCATTCCCGTGTTCATCTCTCGTAGTGAGCGGTTCACTCTCGCTTCTCTCTCTTCGAATGGATCCTCCTCCGCCTTCCTTGGCGACGCAGGAGTCCGTCGACCGTCTAACGAAGTTGGTCGAATCTCTACATATCAAGATAGACAACCTATTCACTACTACTACGGTACCCCCAAAGTCTACTGTAATGTCTCAACCTTCTGAAGCAACCAATGCCAATTTCACGTATGCTTCCATTGTCCGGGCGCTCTCCGAGTCCGAGAAAATCAAGTCAAAGTCTCAACGTGCCGTACTGGTTGGATCAAGTGAGAAGGCAACTCCCGAGGAGACTATGAAGAAAGACGAAGAGGTACTCAAGAACATTATCGATTGCACTCAGGACAAAGAACTGAAGGAAGCGTATGAGGCTGGCGCAATCACCCATGCGCGATTCCCTGCAAACAAGGAACCCGGCAGAAGAATAGTCAAATACAATCTTCCTTCCACTAAGCTACGCGATAAGTTATTGGCTGGCATTCGTACTATTGGAAAACCATCGTCATTTGAACAATCAATGTATCTCCGTCGGGATCTTATGCCCACTGAACTCCAACAAGAGAGAAATGCCCGTGAAGAAGCCCGAAAACGCAATATTGCTTCTGGATGCCTCAAGTGGGGCGTACGTGATTGTGAGCTAATTCAATTCAGAGGACCCACCTTCCGCCCTCTACCGAATGAATACAGTAAGCCAAATGAATCCAAGGTGAACAAAGATAGATCATTCATTACTACGTCTAATCAACAAGCGAAGAATCTCGAGAAACCAAACAATATGCAATCTACTATTATCGATAAGTCAAAGGCAACCAAACTTGCAACTATTCATGAGGAAAAACTTTCTACTGTCAATGCAAACCCGATCAGCAGCGAGAATGTAACTACTCGAAAGAAAGAAGAAAAGCCAGAAAAGCCCCCCACTGATACCCCCTCTCTCTCTTCTTCAACAGGCACAGGTGGTACCACGGTGAAGGATGCACGGGCGCTTTCTCATCACTAGGGATTATGTGGCAGTCCCGTGAGTATTCCCCACCCAACCAGACCACCTTCCAATTGTGTCCCAAATTACGGTACCCCATCATCTAAAGAAAACATTTCCCTCTTTTTTGCAAACTGCCGGAGCGTTAGAAACGTTATCGATACCGTATGCTTTCTCATAAAACAGCGTAGTTCTGATATTTTTGCTCTGACAGAAACTTGGCTGAATGATACTGATTGTGATGCGTTTTTGTTGAGAGGAATGACCGACTACTTTGTTTTCCGCGCCGATCGAGTTGATTCTAGAGGTGGCGGTGTTCTAATCTATGCACATTCTCGAATGCTTCCTGTCCCTGTTTCATCCCTTGTCATTCCTGGATTCGAGTGCGTTGCTATTGACATTTTCTCGAACTCTTCAACTAAAGCACATAACTGTCTCAGAATCATCACTGTTTATCGTGCTCCAAACTCTCCTGCTCCCGAAACTCCTATTTTTATTGACTACCTCACCCAAATAACAAGTTGCGCACACCCTTCCATTATTATTGGGGACTTTAACTATCCCAACATTGACTGGTACACGTACTCCTCCCCTACCTCTTCGGTGACCCCTTTCCTCGACTTCATTGCCAGTAAAGCTCTTAACCAGTTTGTTGACTTTCCTACTAGAGGAAAAAACATTCTTGATCTGGTATTATGCGACTCGCCTATTATCAGATCAGTAAAGCCCGACATTCCTCTTTCCGACCACATAGGGATTACTGTAACTGTCTCTTTCGAAACTGCAAAAACGCCCCCTACCGCGCCAACGAGAAACTTTTCACTTGCAAATTGGGATATTATTAATTCCCAAATTGCATGTCATGACTGGACAATTGCACTTTCGAACAAAACAGCGACCGAGGCATACTGCTACTTCAGTAGCTTTTTGAACTCTTTGTTGGATGCTTTCGTCCCTTTGAAACTTCCTAAGTCGTCCTCTGGTTTCCCCAAGTTTCTCAGTGTTCTTCATGACCGACTACAACGTTTGCATAGTGCAGCTCCGAACGCAGACTCCACTCACTCTCTCCGAGCTAGGTTTAACAAGGCATTGAAAACTTTCGAAATAGAACGTGAGAACAACGCAATTCATTCTGGAAACGCTAACCTTTTCTTCCAATATTGCAAAACTCGCTTTAAACCTAGCTCATCCTCCCTACCCGGAATAGTTGATAGCACTGGCGCCATTTTGCTTACAAACAAAGACAAGGCAACAGCCTTTTCAAAGTTCTTTTCTAAAGTTCAAACGCCTCCTATGATTTCAGCCCTTCCTCTTCCACCCCTTTCCAGTTACTCGTTTGACATTCCTTACATCCCCATTGAGCAAATCCTTACTGCCATTTCCCAACTTGTCCCTAAAGTTAACGGTTCACCCGATCGAATACCCAACCTTGTCTACACCAGATGCAAGTTTGCCATCGCAGTACCCCTTTCCATCATCTTTAACATCTCTCTTTCGTCCTGTATTGCCCCTTCCCAGTGGAAAACTGCGCACGTTAAACCTATCCCGAAAAAAGCCGGTAATGCAGATATCTCCAACCACCGACCCATTTCTCTCACTGTAACTGCTTCAAAGATTTTTGAGAAAATCGTTATAAACGAACTGGTCGCATACTTAGATGAGAACTCCCTCCTTGATCCGCGCCAAGCGGAATTTAGACAGCGTAGGAGCACCACTTCCTCCCTTTGCGAAACAGCCGCTTTCTATACGAGGGCATTAAGTTCAAAAAAGTCTGTCGATACCATATTTTTTGACTATCAGAAAGCATTTGATTCTATCGACCTGAGACTCCTCTTGCACAAAATGTCCTCGTTAGGTGTCTCTAACCACCTTGTAGATTGGTTAAAATCATACCTCTTGGGTAGATCGCAGCGCGTTTTTATTGGTGACTATCTCTCTCCCCCATCTCCTATTAAATCTGGTGTCCCCCAAGGATCTGCTATTGGTCCTTTGCTTTTTATCATCTACATAAACGACTTGGGTAAATGCATTCCCCCTACTGTGAACTACAACATTTTTGCTGACGACCTCAAAATTTATGCCATTGTTCCTGACCACAGTTCTGATCTACAGAAGGCAATCGAGAACATAGAATCCTGGACCTCTCAGTGGAACATGACTATAAGCGCTCCGAAATGTGCAGTTTTGCATCTTGGCCGTTTGAAAACACGATCGAAATATGTTCTAAATGGCTGTGTTATCTCTCCAAAAAACGAAATTCGCGACCTTGGCGTATTTTTCACTAACAAATTACATTTTGAACATCATATCGATCAGGTAACGCGCAAAGCTCGATCTATGTGTAACCTTATGCTTCGTTCCTTTGTTACTACCTCTTCTGACGCGCTCTTAAAAGCCTACAAAATTTACATTCGCCCCCTTCTTGAATCATCCACTGTCATCTGGAACCCTACAGCCATTGGTCTTGTGAATAGGTTAGAGTCAGTGCAGCGAGAATTTACAAGGCGCATATTATGGAGATCAAACGTTCCATATCTCCCTTACCCCCAGCGACTCCAGTACTTCCAACTAGAGACTCTCGAATATCGCCGTGCGCTTAGTGACTTGTACTTCCTTTTTGACTCTGTACATGGATTCGCTCACCTAGATACCACTAATCTATACTCGATCTCTCCTCTCACTCGTGGTCTTCGTTCCTCTCATAGCTTACGTTTCGCACTTCCATTTCTGATGTCTGCTTCTTTTTCATCTTGCGCTACGCGATCGCTAACGCTCTGGAACTCCCTTTCTCCCCAAGTAGTCACCATGCCCCGCATTCCCTACCGTATTCTTCTTAAAAGAACCCCATCATTTGTTCTCCCAACTTCCCTTTTAAAATTGTAACACGGACTGCCACATGACCCCCATCCCAATAAGCTCGCCAGAGCCTGAAATACCACCTGTTGTCCCATACCGCCCCTGACACGCATTGTTTTGAGTGGTGAATAAAGTATAAAGTATAAAGTATAAAGTATAAGTATATCTTCACCCTTGCCCCTGCCCATTCCCGCACCGTCCCTCCCTGGGTCAATCCTATTTGCCATCGGCCCATCTGTCCCCTTTACAGCCCTGACCCTTGGCCCCTTGGGCACGTGATCTAGGGAGGATCACCCTACACCCTAGCTCTATCTGTCTATCGCTGATAGCGACTTCCGGACAGAAAGATATGAAGAAATCGTGACTAACCAAAAATCGGAAACCACAGTTTCCCTCCAAAATACTGTGGAACTGCCACAAGTTGGCCCACAACTATTCGATGAAGTAAAATGAAGGCGCAAAGGGCAGGAAATATATTTAAAAACTCGCCTTCAACTGGCTCCTGGCTCGATCCTTGGCCGTCTGATGAACTCCGTGGACGTTGTTTCTAATGGAGAACCTCGTAATACTGCGGCCTCCCCTCTCGACGCGACGGAAACCCTCACGGGGGCTGGTTGAGAGTCGAGGTCCATCTTGGGGTCCGGTAGAGAGTCGGAATGCGTCCCGGGGACTGGTTGAGATGCGAGAGGACAGCATTACTCTGGAAGGAAAGAACTATTCGAGGTGCATGACTGCGAAGAACAAATAAACATGTGGAGCGAATATAAGTGGTTACATATTGTGATGGCTGTCGCTACTAGAGTGAAGAGTTTCGATTTATATGGGAATACACTGGTTAGTAAGCAGATGGGAGCAACACATCGATTAGTAATCAGCAGAGTTCGCAAGTGGTTCTCGAGCAGGGAGCGATTTGTGTCACTTGCGATCCCTCAATAGGAAGTGTCTGGCTGGAGAGAAATGAGCAGTAATATAAAAGAGACTCGGTTCTTTACAAACGAAGATCTGCAAAGAAGGAAATGACTACTTCCTAGATATAGCGGACGGGTGTTTCGGCCCTTGGGTAGCATGATTAGAGACCGCAAGCTCCGCCCACTTTGAGGGGAAAGGAATCGCACCAAAACCTGCGCCAAGAGTGCACAATTCGAATACGCAACCAAATTGAACAATCTAAAGTGGTTTCGATAGCTATCAGCAGTCTTCACAAGTGTCTCAAGGTGCATCATGATCGGGCTACAATAAGTTGATCAAAATAGATAATTAAGGTTGGGAAAACAGTGTTTAGGGGGGTTCTAGTGTTCGGATCCTGATGCACATTTACCAAGTGACTAAATCGAATATTTTAGGAATTTTAGAGAAAAAATTAGAATTTTAGCAATTTTCCCCCCATGGCGCACTCTCCTTGAAGATGAGCGGGGAGAGGCGAGCGAGAGGGCGGGGGGAGGGAGAGAGACACACGCAAATGAGGCTCCGCCCCCTTCTCTCTCGACCCGTCTTTTCCCCCTCTCCCCCGTTGCGTTGCGCGCGTACTTCTCGAGCTCTAGCGCAGCTCAGCGAGAAGATATTGACAAACGGCAAAAAGTATGATATTATTGGGACCACGAGGGAAAGTTTGAACACTCTTTTGATCCCATTGTGATAGTTCGTCAATCCACCTTGTGGTCCCTAAGCATGATGGAGAAAGATACTATCTATTGATGTAATTGCAGTGCGGAATTCTTGCATGAACCGCTGACGGGAGAAAGAATACCTTCACATCCACTCTGGATTTTTTTGGCAACCATAAACCCGACCGAGAGAGAGATTTCCCACACTCTCTCGTTCGGAGTTATGGTTGCGAAAAACCAGAGCATTTCCAGCGACTCTGCCTACTCTTCGCAGCTGTGCAAATATTTATGCGCTCTGTCTCCTTTCAAAATATCCAGAGACATTGAGAAATGGTGGAGCGAAGAAATCTTATCACCCTCTTCACCGCCTCTTCACCTCACAATCAGTCGAAGGTTAGAGAGCCAAGATATCACGTGAATTGAAGAGGTGAATTCTTCATTCGTCACTTCTTCGGATGTCCAACCAATTCCAATACCCAAATAATCGACTTTGCGGCCGCTCACTCCATCGGAAAATGAGGAATAAAAGTCAATTAATTGGTCAACCCAATACCAATTACTCAATTAATTGGTATTGTCTCCAAGTATTGGGTATTGAATTGACATCAAGATCGCCTCTATAGTATGATCGAAATGAAGAGCAGATTGTGAAATAGAGGCGATTCAGACGATCGATGAAGAGCATTGAAGAATGAAGAGAACTATTCGAGTTTCATAAAATCTTGCTGATTCTATTATATTTTCGAATTTATCAATGGCTTTTCAGCTGTGATTTGTTCCCTTCTTCATTTGTTATGCTTCACCAGTCATTCTGCTTTATCCCTCTTCTCCAGTTCTCATTTTGCGTGATCTTTGATCTTTATGAGGTTTGCAAGAAGGGACAGACGACTCAGTGAAGACAGAGAAGGGAAAGATCAATCGGAAAGGAAAATCGAAAATATATAAACAAGAAAACAGAGGATTTACATAGCCTTTCTCATGTTTCAGAGCAAAAAGAGGGGTTTAATAATGATTTTAATGACGAAAAAGAGGGAAACAGACCAATCAGAAGGGAAAATAATAAAGTATAGTCACCGTATAGACAGGGAAAGAGAGGGATGGAGGGGACTGAACTGACGAAACTATTCGAAATGATGGGAGAGGAGTGAGGGGGTGAGCAAGAGAGGGGTGGGGTCAGCTGACATAGAGAGAGTTCAGAGAAAGAGAGGGACCAGAGGGTATTGCGAAATACTGGCCGGCTACGGTATGCCCATTCGTCGCACCACACCACGGATATTTTGCGGATGCGGAATTTGCGGCTCTTCCTTTCTTTTCTTTTACGGGAAACGGGTTTTCTTCTCAAGGAAATCCAGCGAAGAATCGTACACAACGAGAAGATTATTCCATCTAACATCATTCTTTTTTTTATTCCTTCAACGTCTCTTCAATATTGCAACATAAACCCTTGACTGACTCACATTGTAATAAAACCCCAGCGATCTATGTTTGCCTTTGCTAAGTCTTTCTGTGAATAAAGCCCTCCCCTCTTCATACATTCCTTGTCGAACAAATTATTATTTATATTATTTACTTTACGGTCTTGTCGACAAGAAAAGGTAAACAATACGCTGTGACTTCTAAACTAACAAGATCGAAAATGGTTAATAATAATCATAATAGTGTGTGGAAAAGAACGAATACAACGGGTATTGATTATTATCAATTATCGAATATTTTGCAAGAATACAGGGGAAAATAAACAATTCGAGCTGAGTGTGTGCGAATAGACGGAACGGGTCGGGTCTTGTCAAGAAAAGAAAGGTATTACGGTAGTCCTAGCTCCGATACAGTTCCAGGTGCTACCGTAATCCACGCTCAGCTTGGATGGGTCTCGCGCATCCTGGCTCCATCCCTAGCCCCGGTTCCGATACCCATCCCCACCACCCTTGGTTCCCTGGCGCATGGCTCGGATCGGACGCGCCGCAAAGACCTCCCTTGTACCACTTACTCGATACGATACTCGCTGCCTTGGTAATATTCGAATCAATACGGACTCTCGAAGTGAGAGGTACCGTATGCGCCGGCGCCGACAGAGGGGTACTGTAGCCCAGTCTGGGGGCGGGGCGCGCGCGGCGAGCTTGTTATCGATCGATGGGTACGGTAGGATTCGAGCCTAGACTCTAGTCTAGTGCGACGCGCGGGCGGCCCGAGCGCGCGCGCCCGAGGGTACGCGTAGGCGCGGTGGGGCTTACCACGATCGTGTGCACCGGGCAGGTGTACGGTAGTCGGGTGCGCGAGTGTACCGTAGCAAGAGATGTGCGTGGACTACGGTGGAAATGAGACTGAGAAAAAGGAGGAAAAGGGAGGAAAATAAGAGCGAAATCAAGTGCAAAGTGTGCGGAGACTATTCAACAGCCAAAACGTGAATACTAACAACTCAAAGAAATACCGTATATTCACGAAATCCGGGACTAACATAATCGAATGGTCGGATACAATGAGACGACATCGTTCACAAACTAAGGGTAAACAATGCAAATAAAGACTGATTTTTTTGATTATACGAACTTACTAAACGATAACAGTGGGGGTGCTATGGGGAGCATTTGAAACGAGCTGGGGGATAACAATGGAGTGGGGGTACGATATGAGGTAACGTTGCAAGAAGATCAAAGACCAAAGATCAGGGAATAGTAGACTACAGACTCTCTGGGTGGTCTCTGGGAGGGGTCAGAGAGCGGGCGGAGAGGAGAGAGTTAGACGACCGGCGCGGCGAACGCATCCTTCGGTATCGCGTCCTTGATGGCCATGAAGTTTTGTGCGGCGACCTGCGAGAGAATGACATTGTTATCAATATTGTCTACGAATTGTTATATTATTTTGTTTTCACAAACAGCCAAACAAGGTCGTAACGGTTTCGTAGAATATAGGATGTACTAATGCTGCACGTGAAACTCAACTCTTACAAGCCAATGCAAAACCGTTACCCGTCACATACTTTCTTTGGACGACGAGGTTTATTGTTTAAAATAATGTTGTTTTTTCAGATCGTTTTCCCAACCACCAACATTCATACTTCCAACTGCGCAAACTAATGCCATCATCGAAGCGCCACTCAACCAGGTTTGTAACCCCCATTTTTGCCCTGCATCGAATGTCTACAAAAAGGTCTTACCGTACCCCTCCTCACCTATCGACTACCGTAACCTTTCCTACCGTACCCCCCTCACTCGCTACCGTAAACCACTCACATTGAAGTCCCAATTCGCCTCCAGCAGGCATTTCGTGCTCCAGTCCGGCAGCATGCCCGAGTCCCGGCAGAACGCCTCCACCATCGCGGCTTTCGTTGCCGCGTCGGGTTCTGCGAATTGTTAATTATTGTCTCACAAGCGCCGTCATCATTGCAACTATTCCAACCCGATGCACTTATCGAGATGGTGAAACAGCAACGCTACTATAAGTTTGTGGTCCATTTTTTTACAGAAAATCTCTAGGTAGGACTCCTGCGTTCTTGCTAACATCGCAAAGTTTATTAAATGTGAATTCTGAGAGTCGGCAATTTATTTTTCACTACACAACAACACAGCTGCTCCGATTTATAAGAACGCCCATTTTCTTCGACAGAAGATCCAAAGCAGATCATTGAAAAAACAATAAGTCCGTCGAATGGTAAGTCTAAATTAGTAAACGCAGGATGCTCACCTGCTCCTCCTGCAGCAGCGGGCACCGCTGCAGCAGCTGCAGCCGGTGCGGCTGCGACGGCGGGCGGCGCCGCGTTCGCCTTGCCCAGCTGGATGCGGTACCGCTCGACGCGCGAGTACGTCATCGCGGAGAGGTACAGCTCGTCCGAGATCACGCAGATCGAGCTGCAAATATTATATTATTATGTCTTTTGTTATTTTTTCAGATAAAAGAATTTGATGTTTCACCCATGCTACAAGAGTGTGAGGAGCGCAGGCACTTCAATTCGTGGACTGGATCTGTGGCCAAATAAATTAGTCAGTCAATTGAAATTCTACAGCTAATTGCACCAGAACGATCCGTGCCTCACAGTCGCTACAAGTTGGCAAGCGCTGCACTTGCTTCAATAACAAGATACCGAATTTCAAGTTTCAATCAAGTAACAAAAAAGATCCAACCCGCCCAATTTCGAGTTTCATAGTTGCTACACATTGTCAAGCTCAGCCTTATATCAATGCTCCTCTCGAAGTCTCGAAAATAAAATAATGCAACTCGCTGCTCATCCCCTCCTCTCGTTTGGCGAGATTGTGAATTTCGCCTCCTGCCCCTTTGATCTCATGTTTCACACTCGCTACATGTCACCAATTGGCACTGTTTTTCAATCGTACCAGGCTTGAGTTTTCCGAAAATCCACAACAACTCATCCATTCCCCTACGGAGTCACGGTAAACGTGCGCTAGTAGAAGTTCGCATTCTAACCCTACCCAGCAAGCGCCACTCAAATTTCTCCAGCTCCCTACCCGGCCAATTTCATGGTTCACACTCCCTACAACACAACAAGCTTCGCCCGTTTCTGATTTCAATCGCTTACTGCTTAAAAAAATCGACAATTGTGCTCGACCATTCTACTTGGCAGTGATCGAAAAGCATGTCAACATCAACATGAGGTGCCCGACGAAGTCGGGCAAAATTTTAATATAGGTGCCCGAACTGATGCTCGAAAAGTTGCATTTTCAAGTGTTGATAGTCTATGTGCCCGAAAGCGTGTCCGAAAAAGGGGCTAGGTGCCCGACGGCAAACCCCAGTTGACATGATTTTTCGACCACTGCTACTTGGGCATCTCATGTTTCATATTTGCTATAAAACAGCAAAGGCCATCCTTTTCTGGTAACATCAGCGCTTTATCTAAAATACCACTCACCCATTCTCCTTCGGCGTAACCGTAAACGTGCGGGAGAAGAAGTTGAGCTGCGGCAGGTTGGGCGCGACGGCGAAGGGCGCCTCCTCGAACAGGCCTTGCACGGTGAAGATGAGGAGCGACGACTGGAAATTATTGAATCAGTTTGCGATTGAACGCCTACCGTAACCAAACAGTAAGATTAGCAGCAGAGACTGCATAGAACCCGCATTCGTTGTAATTATTTATTGAGGACATGGTGAAGAATCCATTGCGAAAAGAAGACACCCTTTGCTCATAACGTGACCACGAAGCGCGAAGGACGCGGGATTTGAAACCACAGCGGTTAATCGCGTTCCACTAGCAATACTATTGCACAATTTTAACCCGTTCTAAATGGATTAGTTGTTATCTCCTAAATAATTGCCACCAAACAATAAATGCAGTAACCATTACCGTAACCAACTCACCAACCAATCAATAATACCGTAACCCTACCACACCTAAGTACCCTGAATCTACCGTAATCCTTACCGTAGCCATCACGACATCGACTCCTGCAGATGCCTCTACTGCACCCTAACCCATCAATAAATCAGTCAGTGATCAACCGACTACCGTAACTCCTCGACCTACCGTAGCCATCACAACGTCCACGATGAACGACTCCTGCAGATGCCACTACCGTACCCTAACCCATCACCCCCCCCCTCGATCAATCAATACTACTGTAATCAAATCAGTTTGCGATCGATAGACCTACCGTAGCCATCACGACATCGACGATGAACGACTCCTGGAGATGCCTCTACCATGCCCTATCCACCAATCAAAAAATACTACCGTACCAGCAGGGCGAAATAAAATCAGTCTGTGATCAATCAATGCCGTAATCTTACCGTAGCCATCACTACGTCTACGATGAACGACTCCTGTAGATGCCTCTACCGTACCCTAACCCATCACCCCCTCGATCAATCAATACTACTGTAACCAAATCAGTTTGCGATCGATAGACCTACCGTAGCCATCACGACGTCCACGATGAACGACTCCTGGAGATGCCTCTACCGTACCCTAACCCATCCACCAATCAATAAATACTACCATACAAGCAGGGCAAAATATAATCAGTCTGTGATCAATCAATGCCGTAATCTTACCGTAGCCATCACGACATCGACGATGAATGACTCCTGCAGCTGCCTCTACCGCGCCCATTCTCTCTCTCTATGACTACCGAAGCTCCGCCCCCACTCCCTCCCTAACCCGCCTTGCCTAGAACGCACGCCTTCTTCAAGATCCTTACCGTAGCCATCACGACATCGACGATGAACGACTCCTGCAGATGCCTCTACCGTACCCTAACCCATCACCCCCCCCTCGATCAAACAATACTACTGTAATCAAATCAGTTTGCGATCGATAGACCTACCGTAGCCATCACGACATCGACGATGAATGACTCCTGGAGATGCCGTGTGCCGGGCATCTTACACAGCTGCGCAGCGACGTCCATCGCCCCGTGGAACAGACGACTGTGACTGCAAAAAGAAATCAATAATTTGCCGTCTGATTCTCTTAATT
Source organism: Pristionchus arcanus (assembly GCA_900490705.1). Classification (NCBI taxonomy): domain Eukaryota; kingdom Metazoa; phylum Nematoda; class Chromadorea; order Rhabditida; family Neodiplogasteridae; genus Pristionchus; species Pristionchus arcanus. The sequence goes on from LS486222.1 coordinate 320,911, forward strand.
TTCCATTCATCTCTGAAAATTGTCTAATTTCGAAAAATAAAAACTAGAAGCAAATGCGTTTCAACAACACCTCTTCAACGAGGGAATAGGGCAAGGACCAATCCAGGTTGATTTGCTCGGCAAAAAATATTTAGACATGTGTCACTGGGCACGTTTGAGATGCATTAGATCTATGGTAACGGGCGCAGCCCTCAATCATCGATGAAGGACGCGCACATATTCTTGCCCAGCATATTCTTTCTTGCCCAACCCCGCCTCTTCCTTGTTTCAGTGCTACTACTTGCAATGACGTAAAAACCCATAACAATTTAGCTCCTATTCCCATCCGTAAAAATGAACCAAAAGCGGACTATTGCGCCACATTCGATTTCCTTCACACGGTACGAGGCCGGAGAACTCATTTCAGGCGTCAAAACAAAAACAAAAACATCAAAACAACAACAACGTACCGATTCTTGCCCCACTTGTCGATCTGCTTGATGTTGTGCGAGATGCGGATGTGGAAGGCGAAGTTCCTGGAACGAACGAAAATAATTCCTCAAATAAAAAATAAAACCAAGCGGGTGACTAGCCGCTTCGCAGCTTCGTTACAGCAAGATCACCCAGATAAATGCACTAAAGGTAAAATACTAAGAAAAATCATTTTATTCAAATGAACAGAAAGCTATTGACTACAAGTTTTATCACTTCCATTAATCACCGTTCGCCTGTCACTTTCAATCGCACCGTGGCGGTTGTTGTAAACTCAAACAATCCTCAACTTACTCAATGTCCCCTCTACCCCATTGGCTACCGTACACTGTAGCTACTCAACCATACCATATTCTACCATTAATCTACCATAACCACTCATCAACTACCGTAACATATCAATATTATTTCGTCCTACCATACTCCAAATCTACCGTAAATCTACCAAATCCACCGTAATCCAACTCACTCGTTCGGCCATCGCGACTTGCCCGTGCCCTCCTCGTAGAGGTTCTCGACGCACATGGTGAATTGCGACTGCAAGGAGAGATTATAGAGTGGGGAAACATGAGGTAATGATCGTCCAATGTCTTCTAAGTGAATAAATAAAAAATGTTTATAACTGTGTAGCCCATCAACTAATTGTAAAGCACCTTGTTTCTTGATTACTATATCTCATTTTACATGGTGAATTGCGACTGCAAGGGTAGATTATAAAGTGGAGGAAAAAAGATAAAACAATCGCTCCTCAGCAAACCGATTCAACAAATGCATGTAATGAAAGACTCTTTAGCAGTCGGTGAATTGCGACTGCACGGGTGGATTATGGATTGGTATGAACAAGGGATTACGATCAATACTAGTCATTCAAGGCAACAAATAAAAACACCGTATCCCTTCTCCGTAACCTATCTCTCACATTCAGCTATCGTATCCCAGTCCCCGGCCCCGGCTACCGTATACTCACATTCGAGTCATCGTACGCTGCTCTCTGCTTCCTACCGTAATCCCTCCTCCTATTCCCCGGCTACCGTACCCCACCCCAATATCGATTAAAACTACCGTACATTCGAGTCATCATAAGCTGCTATCAGATTCTTTCTGCTCGCGGTCGGCTCGTCGCCGTCGTACGACTTGAAGTACTCGATGATGAATGTCTCCACGATCGAGCGAAGGCCGGCGTCGCCGTAGAAGCCGGGCTGGAATAGGGACGATGAAACTCGAGTCAGCTAGGTTATCAATCAGAGCTGTTCAAAAACGTAGCGCACTCGTCATTAACAAATGAGAAACGGGTAAAAACAATTTGGACAGTCCTGCCATGTGCACACTCCGAAGCAGGAAGAGGCACAAGTCATATAGGTTAAGGCTGAGACAGGGAGAAGTGGCAAAATAATTCAAAACTGTGAACCCACAACGGCCGGCCCCTAGTAACCGGGCTGGAAGCAATAAATAGTTGATAAAGACGGTGTAGCAAACGATTAAGTGGTGGGGTTCATTAGACTTTATCACCCAACTATGAAACCCAAATGCTAATACCTTTTCAAAGCACAAGAATGGAAATCACAAACGAATTCTCCTGCTGATTTCGGTTTCACGAGTAAACCAAAGGAGGTGCAGATACTCGAAAACAATCGCTCGTCGTATACTTGCAGCAAAACATCATACCATTCCCGCCTAATACAGATCAATTGCGCGTTTAAAATTCATAAAGTAATCAGCTAATAAAAATAAATAAATAATCTCACGTCGAACTCGTCCCCCAAACAGTTGCAAGCGGATACTAAACTAATCCCGCCTAATATACGCTTCAATTAGTCAATATTACAAATACGATCGCTTACCCTCGCCGGCGACTCCACAAACTCGGTCCCCTAACAGTTGCAAGCAGCACATACTACACCAATCCTAACAAACACTCGAACCTCGCATTTTTCTGTTTCACAATTACAATAAAAAATACTACTCACCCTAGCCGGCGGCTCCACGAACTCGTTATATAAGTCACTAGGAGCTAACAATTACGCATCCCCCCCCCCCACAAATATTGACACATCGAATTACTCTAATTTTACATAATGAATTTCTGTTTCACAATTACAATAAAATACTACTCACCCTCGCCGGCGGCTCCACAAACTCGTTGTCGTCGTCGAAGGCGCCGGGCAGCGCCGGGCACTCGTTGCCGTCCTGGAGGGGAGATTAGGGTTAGTTAGAATAATTAATTAAAATTTTATTGAACCCTATCGAATCATTCTGAATACAGAATATTTTGATTTTTAAAAAAAATGCTAGCACGCAACACATCGAAATTCAGAGAATTCATTAGTTCTAGTGCACTCCCTGAAACCGCCTACTCGCAAGCGCGATTCCAGCAACCTTATCTAAAAGTTGTTTTTTTTCGATGCACAAGCTCCAACAAAATTGATGAATACCCATTTCCATATCTGATGCACATCCCGTGAAACCCGTATCTAACCTTACTAAAATCGCCCAGTCAAAAGCAAAAAAAGCTATTTTTTCAGAATATTTTCAAACAGCAGATGCTAGTGACCAAAGTGCGCCCGATTCTCTTGCCCAAATACCACCCCTGAAACCCGTATCTCCCATAACCAGAATCATTCTACAAAAAACAAAAAATTTTTTGTTTTTGTTTTTTTTGAAGGAGCAAGCTGAACGAAAGCAAATTGCATCAAATGCCCACGCCCAAATACCACCCCTGAAACCCAACACTCACCAGTCTCGTCACTCGCGGGAAGATCGCTTGCACCTCCCTGGAATTGGCATGGAATCGATTAGTCCCTACCTAGCCGGCACAGAGTACGGTACAACAACGAGAAAAATCGATAACTGGGCCGGGATCGATCGATATTCGAGGGGTTACGGTAGTCAATTATTTTCGCGTTTCGGCACTACAAAACTCGATAAATATGCTGGGATCAATAGATATTTTTCGCGTTTCGGCACTAGAAAAATCGATAAATGAGCAGGGATCAATCGATAATCGGGGTGCTCCGGGGGGAAACCTGAGGTAATCCGAGGCCTTGGAGTAGCTCTCGCAGACGGGATTGTTCTCGAGGAAGAGCGTGGTGAGACGGAGCCCCTTCAGCTTCTCGAGCTCGGCGATCGACTCTATCTGAAACACAAAGCTGACGGAGTATCACTTATCAATTTGCAAGGCTTGCCCAGGATGGATTTATCGAAAAGGGAACACTACTATAGTTACATGAAAGACACGCGGCGCGAAATCACCGGGACGACAGAAACAATGCGTGAATTTTGTGTTTTGAAATTATAAACGTCAAAGTTGTACTCATCAACGTGCGGTTAATCTGGTTGACCATATGATGTGCACGCAGCGGGCAATCACCGGGTCGAACATGTATTTTGCATTGAAACACAAGGGATCATCCAATTTTTTCATGGCCATGGAGATCGCCAGATCATGTAAACGGATTCGCGAACCCAAATGGAATGCTCGCAGCGGAATATCAACGGGTCGATCATGTATTTTGCATCGGGAAACACACGGGATCAATTTTTAGAGTTTAGAAACAGAACCCGCAAGATAATTCAAGAGCAGAGGATTCGCGAACCCAAATGGAATGCTCGCAGCGGCCAATCACCGGGTTGATCATTTATTTTGCATCGGGAAATACACGGGATCAATTTTTTTTTGTAAATTTGAAATGTCCAGATTATTAACGAGCTGCTGATTCGCACCATCAATAAGAGTGCGCACAGCGGGAAATCTCCTAGTTTCTTGGTATTATAATGCTATTATTTTATCCAGCATTATCTACCGCATTGATTGTGAGGAACGAAAGATTCGGCAGATCAAAAGGAAAAAGCGCGGCAAAAAATCAGCTGGTTTCTCACAACTAATTTTGAGAGGCCCCACAAACGATGGGCTGTACACTACACTAACGGAGGCCGTGGACTCCCTTCCCGCACCTCCCTAAACGTCAGCCCGACCTGGCAGATCTCAGTTTCATCGCCTCTTTATTTGTTTGCCCGACTCGATAAGGGTCACTATCTATCTACACAACGCGATACAACGGTAGCGAATCACTCAATTTACACAATCTCTGTTTCAACTCCCCCTCACCTGATTGTCCGAGAGGTCCAACTCGTTCTAGCTCTGACATGCCCTCTATAGCACAGCGCCCTCTATAGCACTACACAGCGCGAGATACAATGGCAAAGACCCGTCAAATCTATGTCTCAAATTCTGCTTACCTGGTTGTCCGAGAGGTCCAGCACTTTCAGATTCTTGGCGAAGTAGGGCAGCATCGACGCCATCTCGAGGTACTTGATGCGGTTGTTCTACAATTGTAATAATTGATAATTAATTTACAAATAATATTTTATTTACGAAACTACGATTAATGATTTTTAACACTACAACAAAATGCAATCATTTCCAAGATGCCGATGATCATGATGTACCCATGAAGGAACCGGCAACCAACAGTGGAGATCAATTTGATTTATTATGACAAGAAGACCTGATATGATTGTCCCCCGGACACTTCACATCTTATGGTTGCAATGTGAAACTCACACCCACTAGTTGACCAAAAACATTTTTAAAAAATAGACTGAAAAGTAGATCGAGTTGATTATTTGGATTTTTGTACAGTACATGACGAGACGTTCAATATCCAGCGTAATTCCTCATCCTCTATCTATTGCTCGTGAAGCACACAATCACCGAGTGATCGTAAATAATATAATCATTCTAAAAGAGCGATTGAGTGTTTTCTACGATGGCGACAGTACAATGTCCCCACGATCCCTCGTCCCCTATCCACTCATCGCGATACGCAAATTCGCCGGGTCCTCAAATTTCGCGAGCACTATCACTTACCGCTTCTTTTCATGAAAAAAAAACTTCAAGGATCCCCTCTTTGTCAACTCCCCTTCCCTTTCTTCTACCGCTATCTTAAACTTGCGATGTGTTGTTCCCTCCCATTTTACGCGCGCCCTCCCCATTTAAGTTGACACAACAGAGAGAAAGGAGGAAAGGAGGAAAGGGGGAGCGATAAAGTGACTGGGGGCACAGGGCAATGATCACCACATCGATTTCCCACGAGTATATCACTTAACTTTTGTGAAAACAACATCCCTCTGCCATTCAGATCACTAATGTTATGGAGATGAACAAACTATGCCGATACGAATATTGTTTAGCCCTCGTTCTACCAATACACCTACCTAGGAAGTCCAGATGGAACCCGCATGGTCTGTGTTCCACCACTAATACTAACCTTGAGTGACAGGGCGATAATGTCCGAGTACTTGGCCTCTATCAGCTCCACTGACTACTATTTCACACCCAAATCCTGTACCCCGTAAACTAGGAAACCCGTAGGAATAACAACGGAAGAGAAACACAACTAAACCATGGCATTTTTTTGAGGAATAAATTAATACCTTGAGTGACAGAGCAATGATGTCCGAGTACTTGGCCTCTATCAGCTCCACCACAGCCAGGCCAAACCAAGCCAGATCAAAACCAAAACCCAAATCCAATAACTCATAGCCCAATTACCAAGTATTTTAAATATCATCACAAACACATGTTAAGATACCTTGAGTGACAGGGCGATAATATCCGAGTACTTGGCCTCTATCAGCTCCACAACAGCCAGAAAGACGTTGTTCTTCGTCATGTTCATCATCAGATCACGGCTGACGAACGCTGCAATTAGGTTAATTAAACTAATACAATTAATTAGCTAAATTCGCTTGTGTTTTGCTTTGCTATTTTTTACCCCGGTTTCATTATTTGGATTGGAAAAAAAGTACTAGAAAAAGTACTAGAAAATTATGATTTGCACAACCCGATTTTCTTGGGTTTCGCTGAGGGGATATTGGAAAGACAAATCTCAGTCGAGTTGGTGTTACGCAGGACTAAACCATAAATGAAAACTAATAATGTGGCGCACTAGGAAAGCATTTCCTACATGGTCGATTCATGTTTTACAATGTACGTATAACATTGATAAACAAGCAGGAGTTAATTAAGCTCTGCCGCCCGATCTTAAAACAAAATCATCCTACCAATAAGAAATGCGATTTCAAAAAGCATCTTTCGGACGGCCGACTAAAGTTTCACTATGGATAGAAAGCAATCGCCAATCGTGGAATGATCGATTCTTCCGTTGTCCCTTCACGCAAAAAATCAACTAAATTACTCCCCAATTTTAACGGATTCATCTGAGTTTCAAGGCGAGAACATAGCAAAGCCAAATCGCGAGAAAACTAATCGGGCTGAAGCGTTACTTCAAAAATTCAAATTAGATTATGTGAGACACTACCGCCCCAAGTAAATTTTGCACTTTCAGATCGATTCGGGTTTCATGGTTATCACATACTATAGAACGGTTACGAAAGATTCAATAAAGCACAGCCCTCGGCTATAAAATAATAAAGTACCTTCATGAAAGGCGAATCCGGTCAGCTCGAGCGCGCGATTCTGCCGATCCGCGCGACTGTCGACAACCTCCTGAAATTAAATTACTTTTTATTAAAATGAATTTGATCAACTATCCGGTCTCACATTCATAGATGAAAAAGCTGGTCGAAAACTACCTGGAATTTGAAAACACACCCCGCTTTCGAGGTTTCCGTGAACAAGGCATGTAACCTACAAATTGCAAAGTCCACCCACCTTCATGGATTTAGTCGGCTTCCAAGGTCTTTTTCATAAACATACCCGGCTTTCGAAGGATTTTGTCACCTAACTTTTTCATGCATGCTCACATTTAATTAGCATGCGAACAAATAGGTGGTAATGAGAGTTCATCCAGCTCGTAGCACATCAACAAATCCACTTACAAGTTTCATCAGAGCACGAAACACAAACCTCCCATAGCAACTAGGTGATTGGATTTAGCAATATAAATATAACTTTATATCTAAATAATAAATAATTATTTAAATAATAATTAACTCACCGCAATCGCGTCCTTCTCCTCCTTCTTCAGCTTCGCCCACGGCGCGACCACGTTGCTCACGTTGATGTTGAGGCGCTCGCCTGACCATTTTATTATTTAAATGAATTAAACAAATGAAATGTCATCATTGTTTTACTTCAACCAATCCGGCAACGAGAAAGTACAGGATGAGAATTTTACAGGAAACTTTCGATTTTTTGCCGATTTACACGACAGTTTCCTGTTTCATCACTCAAATAACTGTGCTCACCTGAAGCGACGTGCTTGATGCGACGGGAGCACATGCGGATGGCTTGCGCGACGTCGGCTTCCTAAATTAACAATTTATTCGGTAAAAGTAATGTTTTTTGGTGAATTGAAACAACTTCCACAATCAAGGCGATTTTACAGTTGTCATGAGACACACGGGTAAGGAGGGTACTGAATTTATTTGGTAACTTATTTAATTTATCGCCCCAACCTCAAATATTCTGGTCTCACAACGGCAGTGCTTTCGTGTTTCAGACAGTGACCAAGTTCGTGAAAGTTCGGTGCTATTCAATGTTTTAGGCATCGTTGGTGTACAAACCGAACACAACTCAATACCATCTCAAAAGAGCCGTTAGTTGTGAAGTCAAATTCAGGGAACAATAGCCAGGCGACTTCCCGTTTCAACTTTAGTACTACTCTCAATCATACATGAACAAATTAGGTGAAAGTCATTTAAAACCGGATATTTTTATGAGAAAAACCTCTTAGACCAACGTTCATGCGGATTCACACTTTAGGTAGTTTCCTATGAGTTTTTTCTACTATTTACTCACTCTGACGAAGAATTCAAAGTCGCCGTTATCGGCGAAGTTGGGCATGATCGGCTTGAGGTCCTCGACGTGACCGATGAGCGCCTTTAATTAATTTAAATAATTAAGTTTAAATAAATAAACAAATTTAAATAATGAATCTTTTAAAAAATACCTTGAGTATGAACCGCTGCCCGTACTTCTTTCCATTCAGCACCTGAAAAAGTCAATTATTAGTTATTTTACGCTCACAGTTTCGTCAAATCACAGAAGTTATAACACGATTGCTCTTGAGATATAGAATGGAAAGGCCAGGAACGGGACTAATAACAAACCTTGACTTTGCTGACGAATTCCTTCATCGCGCTTCCAGCAGCGCCCTTGACTAGCTGAAACAATATTATATGAGGCCGGTTGTGTAAGAATCAATCAAAACTTTGCGTTGATTGGTACATTGATTTTTCGAAAATTTGTGGAAAGAGGTTCTCGAGGGTGCTGAGAACCATGGTAAACTTCATTTTGCACCAACTCGACCGGTGCAGCATTGCTGCAAGCGTGCTGCAAAACACGTTTTTCGCATAACTTTGTTTCTCGTCATCCGAATGATCTAAAAATTTAACTGCGGCTTCTTGTAATCATGAATGATCAGATCCTCAATTCATATGCACAATAATTAATCTAACACGACATTGAAAAAGATTATTTTAAATACCAGGCCCGAGTGGAAGCTGATTTTATAACAAGGAGATACGCCTCGTTAACACGATTATTTGGAAAAAAATATGTGTGGGTAAAAAAACCATTGTTTTTGAGAAAAATATGGTTTTATTCACTTCATTTTGCACATTTGTCGGATTTATGGATGAATTCAGATGTGTTTCATTTGTTACTATATCAATTTACCGCGACCATTTCATTCCTTGGGATCGGTATCGAATGAAACATAACAGAAATCGTATTTTAATCATTCAAAGGAGCAAAACAAAGCGAACAAGACCATATTTTTCTCAAAAACAATGATTTTTTTACCCACACATATTTTTTCCAAATGATCGTGCTAACGTGGCGCATCTCCTTGTTATAAAATCAGCTTCCACTCGGGCCTGGTATTTAAAATAATCTTTTTCAAAGTCGTGTTCGATTAATTATTGTGCATATTAATTCAGGATCTGATCATTCTGATTACAAGAAGCCGCAGTTAAATTTTTAGACCATTCGGATGACTAGAAACAAAGTTATGGTAAAACCGTTTTTTGCAGCCTGCTTGCAGCAATGCTGCACCGGTCGAGTTGGTGCAAAATGAAGTTTACCATGGTGTTCAGCACCCTCGAGAACCTCTTTTCACAAATTTTCGGAAAATGGGTGTACCAAGTAATTGTTGATTCTTACGCAACCGGCCTCATATTTATTCTTACTTGTTTTTTTTTAAATAATAAACATATATTTAACAAAATATAATGAATAAAATACCTGGAGATTCTTCTTCTGTTCGTAGCTGCCCTGCTGGTTTCCATTTCTTCCACCGGGCCGCGGCTGGTTGCGGTTGAGGTAGCGAGCTGAACAATATACATTATTAACATTAGAATCAACTGGCAAGAATGCCGATCGATTGCCCTTGTTGCTAATGGCAACGGCGCTCAATTTCAATAAATGACGAAACATTTTTCACCTCCGGCATTGTTCCTTTCCTGTTCCTCTTCTTCGTAGAGGTCATCGAATCTCGAGCCGAGGTCGGCGTCGATTTCCTTCAAATATATCAAGCAACGTATTTAAAATAATAGAAATTGAGAGGAAAATAGGGCAAATAGTAGGGAAAACTTACTTTGAATCGGTTCATAGAGATCTGTTTGGCGTTCTGACGGCCGCCGCCGTCCCGATTGTTCTTATTGCGATACATTGCTCTGAAATACGTAATTAGCAAATCAAATAAATACACAAAGTATCACACAAATAGCGTTTTTGAAGCAGAAATGAGCCTAGGTGAACGAAGCAATGCAATCCTTGTCAAAACAAGCGATTGCCAAGGCAATCCATTACAAGAATCAGAGCGAACGAAACAATGAGTCGCGGGCGCATGAATTCAACCACAATTGGACAGAAAATGAACAGTAAAAAATTGTGAAAACATGTCATAACCAGGTGTGACCCGCATGCATGAATTGATTGAAAACCGAGGCGAACTACAGTACCAATTCGTCGGACTACACTAAACCGGGCCGTGAGCCGTCAAGTAGTTTCTAATATTTTTTCTTACAGTATGATTTCAATACTTTATTATTTTTCTCTAGATTTTATTTATAAACTAAACGAAAACTAAGTTTAAAAGCCTAAACCATTGCACAACTTCCGTCTTGTCATCGCAAATGAAAGAATACTATGCTCGTCTTGCTCTACAAGGCGGCATTTGCACCAACGCGTTGATGCAATCTTTGTTCTAAGTGAGAGCTATTGCTCACTCAAAAAACCTCTCATATATCAGATCACCCCCATTCCATTGCATTTCTTTATCGGTTGCATAACATTTTACACAAGGAGGTGGATAAAGATGAATGCAATGAGATCAATCAAGTAATGCAACACTATACAATACGAGTAATCGATTCTGTCGCAGTAATAGCTTCCATCGCACATCTATACTTTGAAATCATATCTTCTCTTTCTTTCTTAAGGTTGTCATTAGGGATGTCTATACGGAATTTATTCCGTAATTCCGAATCGATTTTCCCTCTCATTCTCCGATTACATTTTTTCCGTAATCGGTCTGAAGAATTACGGAATTCCGTAATTCCGTAATAAAAAAGAAGACGAGGAGTGGTTGAAACTCAACCATTTCTCCCCTTCTCTGAAGAGGACCGGTCTCCTCAGATCGAATGCGGAAGAATAAGAATTACGGAATTCCGTAATCATTCGGAATTTTGAGTTGAGAATGAGGGGGTCCGACCGCATTACGGAATGATTGAAAAGAGGAATGAGAGAGGCGTTTTTCCGTTTTCCGTTTAGACAACCCTAGTTGTCATGCACCCAGAAGGCACACTCTAATGCCTTCTCCAGCTCTTTCACTTTTTTGACTGCTCCCTTATATTCATCGTTGCGAAGATTGCTATTCATCTGGAGCTGGAGCTCCGTTAACTTCTCGAGGTCATTTCGAATATTTTTTAGTTCAAGATTAGCACGATGTTCTGCGTTCTTGGCTTCCTCGTAAAGATTCTTCCAATTTGAGTAGAATTTCTCTCGCAGGGCTTTTAACTGGAAAGTGGTTGTTTAGTTAGGTGAATATTTTTTTTGCGTAATTACGGAAATTTAGAAAATCCCATACCATAAAAGCAGGAGCAGGCAAACCACCCAACCAAGGGAAGTGTCTGTAAGCAAGCATTATCTCGAGTTGCTCCATCGGTCCTCTGCAGACGTGGCAAATTTTTTGGACCTGAAATCATTTGAATCAAGACCATTCAACAAGCCAAAAATGCTTGTTTGAACTATCGCGTGTAAGAAATGCTTAGCAAACGGCTTCTTTCTGTCTCATCGAACGTGGAATGCAAAATAATATCACTTACTCGGTCTTTGTTTGCATTTTTAATGCAAGTAAGGCAAAAGATGTGCCCGTCACATCCTTTCCTCCTTCCAACAGTATCTCAGCCTCAAAGAATGGCTATCTCAGCCTCAAAGAATGGCTCCCAGCAGATCTTGCAAAATGCGTCTCCTTATCGAGTTCGATGAATGTATCCATTGTCAAACTGGAATGGTGGGAAGCGATAAGTCTAAACTCTGAACATGGTAGGAAAATCATTAAAAAATTGGTAGCACTCAATGAGTGAATGAATGAATTGCTAACTGGGAGGCTTTTTATATCAAGCGTCCCCGGAATGATTAGATACGATTAGATAGATACGATACGATACGATGAACGATTTTTCTTACCGTACTTTAAAAAAAAATAAGAATAAGATTAATTCTAGAAAAAAATGTGAGTGCAAACTTACTGATGACTTCCTCATTTCAGCAGCAAAAGAGGCCGAATGGAGGTAGAGTAGGTACCTATAGGCGATCAAAATTAGATTCAATCTTCATACTTAGCAAATGAGCGTAGATTGGATCGATCAATGATCCAATCTAATCTTTCTCTCTTGCTTGCGCTGCTCACATCGGATGCAGATTATCAGGGTGAAGAATCCGTCTCTTCACTACGCGTGCTCTCTCATCGGTCAGAGTGACGAGAGAGTAAGAGCAGTGAAGAGACGGATTCTTCACCCTGTGGCAGTTTCGATATCAGTCGCTTTGATTACTCTTCATTTTGCCGCAGTCTTTCAATAATGTTGAGAACGAGGGGAAAGGTCTGCCAGAGGGTTATTGATCACCTATGATCACCGATAGTACCGAAAGGAGGAGAAAGGAATTTTTAATATATTTCTTATTCTACTCTATTCCATTTTGTATTCTACTAAATTTCTCAACATTAACTTCTCAACACTATTGTCTAATCTATCTTATTCTATTTTATTATTTATAGTTCTTTTATTTTCTATTTTCTATTCTTTTCTATTCTCGATTCTCTATTTTCTATTCTATTCTATTCTAATGTTCCTAGATATTCCTAGATATTCCTGCTGACCTAGATTCTATTCTATTCTACTCCTTTCTATTCTGTTATTCTTAATCTAGATATTCGTAGATACCTAGATAACCATCTCCCTTCATAAAGAAGGGCGGTCAGTCCGCGGGGGGCAGAGCACCCCACCCTTTGTCCCGAAGGATAAGGGCAGGACTGACCGGAGAATCTAGGAAAATTGGGAACAGGGATGGAAATGGGGGCTTACTCGATGGCCTCATCTTCAAATATCTTAGCGATGATCTACTGTGATCAGAACCAAGAATTTCAAAGATAAGGGCCGTATCGAGTAGACCGGAGTGAGGTGGGAAGGGATTTGGGGAGAGGGGAGGGTCCGAGGGGTATCGGAAGGGTCCGAGGGAGATCGAGGGAGAAGGGAAGGGTCCGAGGGAGAAGGGAAGGGTCCGAGGGGAAACGAGGAAGATCGGAGGGGTCCGAGGGAGATCGAGGGAGAAGGGAAGGGTCCGACAGGGTATCGAGGGAGTTGGGAAGGGTTCCGAAACTTCCGAACTGGAGACTAGCGAGGAGAGGCGACTGATGGCTCCCTTCTCAAATCGTCCGCCTCATATAGGCCTGGCTGATCTACTCGGATGCGTCCTCAGCCGTGTGTAGTTTGAACTCGGATGCGTCCGAGTAGATCAGCCAGGCCTGTATAAGGAGGACGATTTGGGAAGGGAGCCATCAGTCGCCTCTCTCTAGTCTCCTCTACGCCGGTCTCTTCAGTCGAACCCCCTGCCCCTCTTCCGTCAGTACCCCCTCGGACCCCC
>LS486222.1:336339-346589 GCA_900490705.1 Pristionchus arcanus
GAACTCTGGTTTCTCGTGACTAGTTGTAAATTAGTATGCTGACTAGTTGCTGGCGGATAGGGAAATCACTAGTCAGGGAATTAATTTACAACTAGTCAGCCACTAATTTACTACTAGTCGGGAATAGGCCCCGCCCACTTGTGAAACCGATGAGGTACTGTATTATTGATTGATACCGTATGAGTGATCCTCATACTGTAACTGATCCATGCATGGTAAGACCATGTACGGTAGTCACATTCAAAAGGCTTTCCCTGATGGGGATAGCAGTCGACGGCATCCACACTCGGGAGCCATCTGATGATCAGACCCTGATCTGAAGGGGGCTGAAAAATAGTCCCTTATAGGCAAGGCGCGTGCTAGTCTCGACGGGTAGGCACATAGCCTCCCAACTAGTTGCTGACTACTTGCTAACAACTAGTCAGCAGCCAACTGATCAGCAACTAGTCAGACTATTAATTTACTACTAGTCAGCTCAGACTCCGCCCTAATTTACTACTAGTCACGAGAAACCAGAGATTCCCCATGCTCTCTAACCGGGAAGACCAGGGAACGGACCAGTGAGCGAGTGTCAATACTATTGACCCCCTCTTCCCTCCCTTCCCTCTCCCTGTCAATAGTATTGACATGGAGGGGCGGGGAAGGGAAGGGGTGTCAATACTATCGATATTGATATTGAACCGGCAACCCTAGTGTACAGGGTAAAAATTGAGAGCCGATGTATTTACTTAGTATTTGAGGTGCCTAATACGATGGGCCATATCTCATTGCTTGCAAATGCATGCATCATTAGATACGGTAGGTCAAAGATAATGATATTTTTTTTTACATTTTGATCTGTAACTCTTCAACCAATGACTAAAATCGAAAACTTTCAAAAGAGATGTGGGTTATTTTTGAAGGGCTTTCCAGTGGTTATAATCATTTTTAGAAAACAGTAGCAGCTACTGAAGTCCATGATGTATCTTTGTCGCAAATAACTTGCACAACTTGATCTTTGAATTGAACGTGGATAGAGTCCTTACAATACCTCCTAGCTGACCTTTGACCTACCGTATCTAATGATGCATGCATTTGCAAGCAATGCGATATGGTCCATCGTATTAGGCACCTCGAACACTACGGAAATCCACTCTTACATCGGCTCTCAATTGTACACAACATTTTCCGACTCTTACACAAACGCACTCATAAATGAAAGGAAAGTGTCGTGAAACATGAGTCACTGATTTAGACTGATCCTGAAACATAGATGATCAACAAATGACGCGCGGAGGCCGCGCGAATGAAAGGAGAGACGTGAAATGATAGGGAGAAATGGCTCATTTCGCGTCGTTTCTGGTGAAATGAATGTCGAAAAAGAAGCTTCGAATGAGAATATCTTCGTTCCGCATATTTATTTTCTATATGTTCAGCATATCATTCGATTCGTCTTGACGAGCTCTATTCAATAGAACTTTCAAAACTCACGGCCCGAAACTGTGGTGAGCAGGAAACAATTAATTAGTTTTATGCAAATGTTATCAAAGATATCAATGGGCCGTAAGCTCAGGCGAATTCTCCGCAAAATATGGAGCAGTTTTCATATTTCCATGGCTAAGGACGTCGACCACTTTGGACTGAGATACAGGGCTTCAAAGTTGGAACTTTTCTGTTTTTGAAAAGTTTGAAGACGTCTCATGCCTTCAAAATCAAAAATTTCGAACAAAGCTCGAAGCTATCTTCTTAGGGACCCTAAGGGCTATCGAAAACTGTAAAGAAAGTAGGGGGTCAAAATATGTGACCAGCACTCTAGGTTTTTATCTGATTCTTAGGTGACACGCGTGTTATTGTGATTAACTGCGATAAACTAGTCTCTCTACGCGAGAGGCCGCATAATCCAATTGTTCTTATGAGTTCATTGTTTCATCGGATAGGATTCCTCACACTAAGAGAGGACCTCAGGTATTTCAAGCAATGATAGCACGCTTTCCCAGCAAAATCACCTAAGAACCATAGCATCTACTTCATGTAATATTCGATCGCTACATCAGTAATGGGAGAGCCCGCGTATCGTTGATATGTAATGTGCAATCAATGCAAATGTTTCCCCATGGTATAACAAATCTTCTTTCCCTTCTTATTTCCTAACATCCTTTTTCCCTTATCGTGCGTTTGAAATGCTCAGCAAATGAGATGTGCTGTTGAGAGAGCTATTGATTGTCTGGGAGAGAGGAGGGAGGAAGGAAGGGGGGAGGAGGACGCTTGATCTATCACATTTTTAAAATGATACGATGGTAATCGCATTCCTACTAAAATATTTCGTGCGGCAATCGCGTTGGCTCCGCCCCTTTTCACTTCGTTTTTCGCGATTTCCACCTATTTTCACTTGTTCTTCTTAGTTTTTAATGATAAAACTGGATTTCTGGGATGGTTTTACGCTCGTTAAGCATCAATTATATATTTAATGCTTAATTTTAAGCGCGGTCATAGTTTAATAGCAATTTCGTTACGCGCGGAACAATAAACAACTTCGCGTCAAAATGTGATACTCCTCCCGGCCTCTTCCCTTCTCCGCCCCATCGAACGTTCGTCAAAGGTCAGCTACGAGTGGAATGAAAAATAATCTCACGATACTGCATACCTGACAAAAATCGTCCGATCTAATCGTTCCGTCAGGGAGCAAGCGCTGCTCTTTCTCTGCGAAATGGCTGTGAGTCTTTCCGCTCCTCTTCCGCTGGAAGAGAGTGAGTGCTGTAGGGCTGTCAGGGTGAAGAATCCGTCTCTTCATTCTGCGTACTCTCTCGCCGGTCAGAGTGACGAGAGAGTACGCGGAATGCTGAGACGGATTCTTAACCCTGACAGCCCTATTTGATAGCATTGAATGAAGAAGGAAAGCTAAATAAATTTTCGTTTTCGCTTTTCTTTTGTTTTTCGCTAAGTTTTCGCTTTCAAGTTTAAAAACTCACTTTTTGAATTATATTTTTTCGCATTAAAATGCTAACGGCGATCGATTGGCCGAGGTAGAGTAGATACCTAAATTCAATGAAATTAAATAGAATATTGAACGAAGGAACTGGGACTAGAGCGAGGCGAGTAAGCAAGAGTGAAGAGTGTACTGGTCATCTGACTCGGCCTCTGCCTCTCTCTCTCTCTAACACATACTCTCCCTCCTACGCTCTCTCTCTTACACTGCACTCGTATTCCCTGCGGTTGGTTTCGACAGTCGGTCAGCTGAGTGATAATGTGTGAAAGATCGCAGAGAATGGAGCCTCGGTTGGCCAAACTATCTAACAAGGAATTGAAATTTTCGAGATTTTGAAATGATACTCCAGAATGGGATCTGTTGACATTATTTCTCTTTTCTCAACATTGATTCAATTGTTCTGCTTTTATCTTCCTTGCTTCCCTTTTTCCTCCTTTTTCAATTATTTTGAGCCACTCTAATGTGAAAATTGTAGAAATACACTGCCACACAGCGTGTCAGAGAGGACGATTCGCGTCCGAGCGTCAAACGCATTCCTCTCCTTCTCACTCGGGCTGAGCGGTGAGAAAGGAAAATGAAGCAGAAGTATTTATCGTGAAACACATTACAGAACTTACTGATAACGTTGAAATATGATAACCTAACTTAAAGGAGGCGTAACATGAATATTTTGGTGACTAATCTGTCAACGTCACATTGTAGCAATCCATAACCATACCAGAATTCTGAAACTCTCATGTTTCTACGTCGTCATTGAACCGAGTTATAGAGAGTTGGCACAGTTCCAGATTTCCCCTCAATCCAGGCAACTGCGGGATTTTTGAACAGGGGATTTGATTAAGCGTGCGCTTTTGATTTACATACGCCTGTCTCTCTCCCCTCCCTCCCCTCCTCCCCTTCTCTCATTTGACTACGGTGTCTTGCAAATCCCGGGGTTTCCGTGCGAGAGTCACCAACATTCTTTCCTGTTTCGCCTCCTTTAATAAAAGTCTTCAAAAGTGGTAAAAGATACCATACTATTGTTTATATTGCTATTATTTATTTTTCAAATAATTTTTTTCGGCTTTCCTTTTTTCAGTTTGACTTTGTTACACTACATTGAGGTGGTTCATGGAAACCCCCACTCCATTGTTATTTTTGGAATCCTCAGGGACATATCTAAAAACGCTTTAGATTTGCCTTTCCATAAAAAGTCTCATATTCGAAAATTTCATGAAATAGTGATATTTTTGTAAAATTTTAGAATATGAGACCTTTTATGAAAAAGCAAATCTAAAGCGATTTTAGATATGTCCCTGAGGATTCCAAAAATAGTAATGGAGTGGGGGTTTGCATGAACCACCTCAATGTAGTGTAACAAAGTCAAACTGAAAAAATAGAAAGGCCGAAAAAAATAATTTGAAAAATAAATAATAGCAATATAATCAATAGTATGGTATCATTGACCACTTTTGAAGACTTTTATTAATTTAGGTTATCATATTTTAACGTTATCAGTAAGTTCTGTAATGTGTTTCACGATAAATACTTCTGCTTCATTTTCCATTCTCACCGCTCAGCCCGAGTGAGAGGGAGAGGAATGCGTTTGACGCGCGGACGCGGAGAACAAAGGAAATCGTTCTCTCTGACACGCTGTGTGCCACAATCCAAAAGTTCATATTATTTTATTATTTATCACTTATTTTATCTACAATGGAATATCCTTCGATCTCTTCGTTGATGCACACGACGGGAGACGAGCGCCTTGAATTAAATAATTATTTACAATAAATAATTATTAACATCATTAACACCTCCAAACCGAATCGTCTCCACGACGAAGGCCCTCCACCCAAACCTAACGAATATTAAAGTTAAAGTCTTTCCCATCTTACCCTGGTGGACAAAATAATTCGATTGAAGTGAATTAAAATTAAAATGTCTAAATTTTTGAGGTAGGCTTTCACAAGTAATCACATATGACGAGTGCAAATAAAATTTTCACCAAGAAAGGGATTTTTCGATAAAAATTTCATTATTGGATAAACCTGAAAGTTTATGAGAATTGATTTCTCTTATTTTTGGCTTGCCGAAAACCACAAGTAAAAGATACAAAAATAGCTGATTACACGGATTTCATGGTACTGTTAGATAATCAGTATGTCTACAACAAACTTATCATAGGAGGAATCTTTCAAATTCGCCATTTCAAGGCCCCGTGAGAATGGCTGAATTAGAGATACCTGCCATTCTCACGGCCGTGAGAATGGCAGATTTGAAGATCAATTTCGAAAGTGGCAATAGGGAAAATTGTCGGCGGGATTGAACCCGCGGCCATTGCGTTCAAGGTAGACGCCTTCACCACTTCGCCACACAGGCAGATGAGGAATGATCGGGCGAATAGGTATACAGATAGAAAATGAATTTCTCA
This sequence comes from Pristionchus arcanus, assembly GCA_900490705.1. Lineage (NCBI taxonomy): Eukaryota > Metazoa > Nematoda > Chromadorea > Rhabditida > Neodiplogasteridae > Pristionchus > Pristionchus arcanus. Next base: position 341,715 of record LS486222.1, read on the forward strand.
TTGCTGATATTGAGAATATTTGTTATAAAAACTTTTAAAAAATAGCGTGGTGATCACGTATCGAGCACATTTCCATATTTTTTAAAAATTTCATTCTTTGAACGGAAATTTATCAATGTTGTGTGTATTCATGTACTGTTTCATGCAATATAACTATTTATCTGTTACAAAATACTACAGTACATGGATACACAGAGAACTGAAAATTTTCCGTTCAAAGAATGAACGATAATGGGGGGAAATGGTGTACTCGTTACTTGCTCACCACGCTATTTTTGAAAGTTTTATAACAAATATTCTCAATATCAGCAATGAGAAATTCATTTTCTATCTGTATACCTATTCGCCCGATCATTCCTCATCTGCCTGTGTGGCGAAGTGGTGAAGGCGTCTACCTTGAACGCAATGGCCGCGGGTTCAATCCCGCCGGCAACTTTCATTATTGCCACTTTCGAAATTGATCTTCAAATTTGCCATTCTCACGGCCGTGAGAATGGCAGGTTTCACTAATTCAGCCATTCTCACGGGGCCTTGAAATGGCGAATTTGAAAGATCGTGGGTGCTTCTATTTTCCTTGATTATCATCGTTATCATTACATATTATACTGAGAGTCAATATTAATAACAAGATGGAATATCGGGACTAACAATCTATATTTCAAAATTCAATTTTGTCATTTCCTGTAACTTTTAAAACATTATTTTGGTTGTATGTTAAGAAACCCTTCTTGGTGAAAATTTTAATAGCACACGTCATATATTCGTTCTTTAAAAAACTCAAAAGCAACATAAAAAACGATATTGAGCGTCTTTCTAATAGAAAGTTTCTATATGAATCATGCGTTCAAGTCTAAATTTTTTAACCAAATCACGTTCGTTCTTTCATAATGACTTCGCTTACAAGTCACATGTGGTTGTAAGCTGTGCCTTCCTCCGAAATCCACGTGGAACTCATTGCTTCTTTCTGGCAACCCTGCATAACTGTAATCAATCTGAAGAGACAATTATGACACTCTATCTCTACTGAAATCTTCAAAAGGGACAATATTGAGACTGATTCACGCACCATATCTGGTTGCACACTAGTTCTTCATTCCATTAGCCATTGCCTGACTTGCTAGCGGGAGAGGTAGAGTAGGTACCTGAGGATACGTATCGTTTAATAAATGATGCGCAATATATACCAGAAGAAACAAAAAAACAGGTTAAACAATTGAGCATCTTGATGAAATTTCAAATCGCCAACAACTGTCCTGTAACCACCCCTTCTTTCTGCTTATTTTTCCCTCTCTGTCTACCATCCAAGTCGCGAATTTGAATGGGGGGTCGGCCGAGTGTCGATCTGGGTCAGATAAATTACCTCTAATGTGTGTGGATTTTTTTACATTCTCTTATCATTCTTATCTCTTTTCTCTTGCATTACAACGTGCAATCCAATTTATCGTCACAATAGGTAACACCATTAAATCTACAACGAAATACATCAATCCATGCAGATTCCTTGATACGATGGACTTCACTTGTTCTGAAATCGCGCTCTGAAATGGAATAATAATATAATATTTATCCGCACATTTATTGTGATTGTGGGTGGGGTGAGGTGGTGAGGTGGGAGAATGAAATTGTTGCAATTACTCAATACCATGTCGTTTGGTATGGTACTTGACCAGAGGTGTGAGAAAGAGAACTTTGACCATGGAGATCGATGATCGAGTAATCGTCTATTCATTCCTCACACTATCTCACCGGCCAGAGACGCAAGAGAGTGTGTGAAATGAAGAGACGGCGGATTCATTTCTCGAGATCTTCTAGAGGTAACATCTCACCTCTGCGTATTCCGCTCCTTCCATCTCGTCTTCCACCTCTTCCGACTTTTCCAATGTCATGCCAAGTAATAGATGGCGTGAGAGAGAATGTCCTTGAAATTCTGAAAACGCGGTCAAGTTGAAGAATTGTGCTCCACATTTCGCGTACTATCTCTTCGCTCGCGAAATGAGCACTCAAATAATAATAATAAAATAAAATAAATAAATAAATAAACGAAACTAACCTTGCTCAAGCACGAGTCGAATACAAATCTCGACGTCGGTGAGGGAAATCGGGAATGTACTGAAACGTGGAGGTTTCTGATCAACTCGATTCATAATATTTGTACTCTGAACACTCATAGAGGGACGAGCAACTCTGGTAGGAGCTTCCTACTAGGAAACCCGCACCCACCAGGAAGTCAATTGTGATCCTGCAGGTAACTTTTTCCAGAGAATATGCTAACTCGATGGCTTGATTCTTGGCAAAATCAACTATCATACCCGTCCGATCCGTTGCCGGATTATTCCGGGATAAATATGGTGATGAATGACGGTGAGAGTTGTCGTGCGGGACACGAAGAATTACCAAATATCTGAAGAGATCAAAGATCACTGCACTCGCAACGTTATTTTGAGTTTAGGTTTATCAAGCGATTTTACCGTCGTAAGACAACGCTTGGCGGGGCTCGATGGTAAGGCCAGCACGATAGTTATCTGTACATAATACTCTATGCGAATCACTTACTTGTATTATCATTGCAATCATATTTTTTCAGAAAAGAAGTGACGAGGTAGAGTAGATACCTAAATAATTATGCTTATCACAAAAAGTAATTTAAAATCTGGCAATCTGGCACTGAGCAAAGCATTAGGCAACGCACAATCCGAGTTGTAAAGTGATTGCCAACACTTAAAGGTCTACACGGAAAGCGATCGTTCTAGGATGACTGGATAATAACAGAAATAAGAGCCGTATCGTAAAGAGAGTCGCCAACAGATTGCCAACACTCTTATCACTATTTCCTTCTCCACGTTATCATGTTCCCTCTCTCTCCCCGTTTATTTGCTGCCCTGAGGGCAAGGCGGGAATTTGAATGGAAGGACTCGAAAGAACATCGATCTGGAACAGATCAATGATCCTGATACAGGGAATTGATTACATTCGCTCTAGTGCATCATTTCAACAACATGACAATGGCTTTATTTTCATATTACATCATCCAAATTATACATCGTCCACGGAGCGGTGTGTCTGACGAATTTCACGATGGAGAGAGAACTTGGCAGTTTCTAGTGCGACGACGTTTCCGAAATTCGACAGTAGTCTGCATGCTGCTGTGGAGAGCTGCAAATGCACATTTAGAATGATAATGTACGAACATGAAAGATCCGAAAAAAATAGGATGATGGGAGATAATGATGATGCTTGATGTAGGAGGAAAAATGGGAGATTCGCTCACATTCATTGCAAACCCCTCTGCATCCCTTTCGATTGCTTTTCTTCCAGAGTACGCGCAGTTCCATCTGCAAAAAATTCAAGATAAATTTTTCGAGTAAAAAATATATATAAAATGTTAAAGTAGCGATTATGCTGTCTTTTAAATACCTCATTATGTAAAAATTTCAATTTCCCCCCTTTTTCTTCAATCAGGCGATTGTTGTCGAGGTAGAGTAGATACCTGAAAATACACAAAATTATGCACAAATAAATTCGTTGATAAGTAGAAAGATCCGAGTGGCCTACAAACCGTCAATACTTAATGTAAACTCCGTTATCTAAACACGGTCTCTCTGCGGACAAGGCGCCAATGGCGCCAATATGAATGGCAGTTTGGTCGAGTGCCTGTCTGGGTCAGATCAATGACCCTAAAAGTTCCTTTTCGATGAAATCGGATTGTAAGACACTGGCAAGCAAATTAATAATATTTTTGCAACACATTAAGATCATTCTCAAATCTTGTTGGCTTTAAGAGACCGGATCTGAGAAAAGTGACCACCTCCCGGACATCGCGCCAGGATTTTCGATTCCGATCTCGATACTCCTAGGGCCTGAGGGGCCTTTGACCTTGTTTACAAAAATGATGACGTCACCGGCCGTATTGCGAAATGCGGCGCGCCAGGTTCGACCATGCGCAAAAATGAAGAAAATTCGTCATTTCTCAACCGAACAAGATAGAACCAAAATTCCTTTTGCAGTATGTTAGGCATGCCCAGAGTGTGTTATGACACAATTGGGATTGATTTTAGGTTGATTCCTATATTGACTTTTTCTATCTGAATTTCACTTTTCTTGAGTTTTCACCGGTACAGAGTGAATCCTGCCCAAAAGTTCAAGCACATAGGTTAACCTTAGTCATCCTTGGTCCCAAGCCACCACATTTGGAAACAATGAAAACATTCTTATGTCGCGAAAAATTGGCTAGAATTGTTTGGAGTCACTTCACGGCCGACATTCTTTGACATTCAAAATTCAATGCCAGTGCAATTCATGCCAAAACCACTCAAATATTATAGATATACCACCTTACAGTGAAATATGGCAAAATGACTTGAATCCGCGACAATGAGTTTTTCAACCCATGACCCCGGGTTCATGCCCCAAAAGTGAGCCATGACCATGAACCCCGGGTCATGGTCCGAAATGGACCGAAAAAGTCATGGTGGAGGAACTTCAAGTACTATTCACCAGTGTATGCTGCAGTACCCCAGTAATACATAATAACAGATAATACCGTTTATCGGTTATCGGTAACGAAATTAATCTGAAATTTCGATAAAAATCAATATTTTCGCCATTTCTCGATACAATAAATGCTGGATTACGGTAATCTCTGCTCCAATATATTATTGGGGTACTGTAACATATACTGGTGTATAGTACTTGAAGTTCCTCCACCATGACTTTTTCGGTCCATTTCGGACCATGACCCGGGGTTCATGGTCATGGCTCACTTTTGGGGCATGAACCCCGGGTCATGGTTCGAAAAACTCATTGTCGCGGATTCAAGTCATTTTGCCATATTTCACTGTAAGGTGGTATATCTATAATATTTGAGTGGTTTTGGCA
>LS486222.1:346599-357676 GCA_900490705.1 Pristionchus arcanus
CAAACACTTCTAGCCAATTTTTCGCGACATAAGAATGTTTTCATTGTTTCCAAATGTGGTGGCTTGGGACCAAGGATGACTAAGGTTAACCTAGGTGCTTGAACTTTTGGGCAGGATTCACTCTGTACCGGTGAAAACTCAAGAAAAGTGAAATTCAGATAGAAAAAGTCAATATAGGAATCAACCTAAAATCGATCCCAATTGTGTCATAACACACTCTGGGCATGCCTAACATACTGCAAAAGGAATTTTGGTTCTATCTTGTTCGGTTGAGAAATTACGAATTTTCTTCATTTTTGCGCATGGCCGAACCTGGCGCGTCGTATTTCGCAATACGGCCGGTGACGTCATCATTTTTGTAAACAAGGTCAAAGGCCCCTCAGGCCCTAGGAGTATCGAGATAGGAATCGAAAATCCTGGCGCGATGTCCGGAGAATTGACGAAATGGTGAATTTTCTCAGAGCCGGTCTCTTAAGATCCTCCGAGCACACTGTCTTCACGAGCAAGAGAGTATAAAGTGAAGAAACGGCGGTCCGTATTTATGGGCTCTAATGCGTTCGCGTGGTGAATGTGCTGTGCAGGCTGGTCCTTCGTGTTGAGCCGGTCGAAACGGTTGCTGAAAACAAAAGATTAAAAAAATAAAATTAAATTTAAAAAAAATTAAATTTAAAAAATACGGACCACCGTCTCTTCATTTTCCACACTCTGAAGAAAATGAAGAGAATCCGTAGTTCGAGCTCTACAGGACATCACTATGCGAATTCGGAAATTATAAAGTGAAATTTTTACCTCGACTGGAGAAGATTTGCCGAAATCGAGAAAGCAGCATCTGCTGGAATCAGAAACAATATTCTGTCACATTAATTGTTTATTAGATTAATTAATTTACATTAATTACATGTTACATTAATCATTAAGTGTCAATAATGTTGTTAATTGAGTTCACATCAAACCTGCACATTTCCTCCACATTTCCAGATGAAAAATAGTGGAAACTCCAGGGATTGAAACGTTAACAGCGTCTGAATCTTATATTATAGGGCTCTGGGAATTGAAAAAAAAAGTAATCAACTAACCACCATGACTATTCTCAGTATTATGAGACATTCGTCCGGTAATTCGTGAAAATCAATACCCATCGGGACAAAAACCATTATGAGCGGAACAACCATGAATATCATGGCGGAGTTTATCTAAAATTTTGGTGGTTTCTCCTAGATTCATTTTCTTCGATATTTACCTGAACATTGAACAAACTCAGCAATTGTTGGGTCATCTTCAGGGTTTTGTTCGAAACGGACATCTGAACCCGGAGACTTTATTAGAATACTTTAGATATCACTTTGGGTTAGGCCCCAGTTGCAGTGCAAACGTGGGGTAGTCGACGACGCGTTACGCGTTAGTAACCGACTCAGTACTTTACTTTAGGTTATCAGAATGAAGCATCAGTCTCTTTATTTCGCATGATGCCTCTCTGACCGGAGAGATATCATGACACATGGAGAGACCGATTATTCATTCTGACAACCTGAAACAATAAATTACCTTCTTGACACTCGCCAAATTCCGCATTGCATCGATGGAGATGGATACTGTGACGGGCGCAGTTATCACTACAGAAACTCCAAGAATTCCGACTTCTGAATCGATAAACGTAATTTTTTCGTGTTGTTTCTTGGAGTTGGAGTTTAGATGGCTTTATCTATGTCGGATGAGATCAATTCCGAAATATTTTCCATAATCCGAACTACCGTTTAGATAACAGACCATATCGAAAATAATCGACCGAATAGAAAAACGTGCCCTCCACGTTCAGTAAGCCACCGAACTTCGGGTTCCTGAAAGGAGATGATCCTTTTTTTGTACAATTTTGTACTTTAGTGTGGAATTGTTTCATATATTTTGTTCGCAAATTTATTTTTGGATTTACCCTACGCACATTTCGAAGCGTCGGCGCGTTGTCAGAGTCTTTTCCGAACACACAAAATCCGACAATATTGGCGAGAATTGTGAGGATGTGCACCACCATCAAGAGGCCAATCCACCTGTAAATGGAAGCATTTCCCTCTAATGATCCCAAACAGATATAAACATTTACTGCATTTATTGGCCATCTACCTAACCTTAAGAGACTTTTTTTAAAATATCGATCTTTTCCATGCCTTTTGAGCACAATACTTACTTGCCAAAGATCGCGCTCAATGAGGAGGGCCTTGACATGCAATCACTATACTCCTACCTATCCGTAAGTTTGATCATGCTTCTCAGTCCTTCGCAAGTTCTTTTGTGCATTCGCATTGTGAGAAAGAGAAAGCACGGAATGTTTGCTGTGACTGCGAATGAGAGAAGAAACTGCAATAATAAATTAGTAAAAAAAACTATAATTTGCATAGCAGTGATCTCCCGCAGGACGGAAGTGCCTTCATTAACGGGATAACTTTACCTTTTGCCGTTACCTTGAGCTAGGGTTGCACGTTCGGTGTCGGTATTATCGACCTTTATTCCTGCCGTCTCGCTCTCACTCGCCCGCGCCATTTATTGTCTCCAACCGCGTGGTTCGAGAAGGGTCGGTGATATCGATACCGAACGTTTAACTACCATAAGCGTAGTCCTATCCTCGATCACCCTGCAGAGTGGCCCTTCACAGTAGATTGCAGAGTACGGCATCAGTGTATACATTCGGAGAAGGTAATTGAAGACCCAATCGTACATGATCACTGTGCTCTGAAATATGTGTAGCCGGACCAATTAATCCTATACGTCGGGCCTAGGCAATGCTAACATCTCAATTCTCCAGACATCTAGTGGCGGTTTGAGTTTGGTGGGTTCACAATTGGTCTGCCCGGAGAAAACACGCAAAATGAGGGTGTTACCTCGTTGAGGAAGTACGCCATCCGAATGTCGATGCCCATCGCGTTTGATTTGCGTAGAAGAATGAGCATTAGTGGGTGCACAGTGACTGAATTGAAGAATGGAAGAGTGATGCGAATGCTGTAAGGAATGGTCTAACTATACCTAGAGACCGCAAGCTCCGCCCACTTGGGAGGGATAGAGAATCGACCTAAAGTGGGATCGAGGTTTACCAAAGCGAATACTTGACAAAAATGGTCAATCAAGATCGCGTTAGATAGGTCTCAACCTCCTCTATAAGTGGCGCAAGGCGCGTTATGATCGGATTATTTGAAATTGGTCTAAATTGGGATAAACTAGTCTGGTATAGGTGAAAAAAGCATTTCCAAGGCAAGTTGTATAATGCGCCTTGCTCAGATAGTAAGTTCGATTTTTTGAAGACTCTCTGAGAAGAAAACACAAAAATAGGATGTTTCTCCGAATTGGTAAACTGTTTTAAAGTATTTAGTACGCACGTTATTATTTGAATCCGATTAGCGCTAAACACAGTGTGATCATGGGCGGGGCTAGTCAAATGCGAAGGAAGGGGCGAAAAAAGGAGCTCTTCCCTTCTCCCTCTCGCGTCCCTTATGCAAAATCGCGCTAACTCCGCCCCCTCAGACCCCCTTCCTATCGCTGTTCTCTAACCCGTCGTGAATAGCACGCGCGCTGCCTGGGTAAGGAGCGATTTCTCCCAAGAATTGTCTCTCACGACTCAGCGAAGCTATAGTCTTCGAACTTTGGGAAAGAGCGTGGAATAGGCTCCGCCCCCTTTTGCTTCGTCCTGGTTTTGACCAATTCTCAGTTGTGCCCCGAACGCATGGTTTTTGGCTCATAACTCGGCTTAGAAATGAGATATCGACAAATGCTAAAAAGTATTATCTTATTCAGACCAAGAGGGATACTTTGAGCACCAAAACATGACCTTAGGATAGATTCGGTCTACCTCGTTGCGGTCTCTAACTATACCACTTTCACATGATGACTCGCTCGTCTTGGCATTGCTAAATGAGTGAGCCATATTATAGTTCTGTACTAAAAATGAGTGCTAGTGGATGCACCGTGAACGAATTGAAGAAGGATACGAATGCTGACATAAAATCAAACGAAAAAAAATCATAAATAAAATAAAATCAAACGCTTACAAATCAATGACAGCGCGGAAAATTAGCAGTGTAAATACCATATTATCATTCAAAAATGTGATGCTTACTAATCGAATACGTGTATCAAGATGGTGTGGTCGATATCGAAGCCATAGCGTAGAGCCGTTGCATTATCCAGCATAGAAATCACTGCAAGTGTATGCTACTTGCCGATACAGTTGCACGTTCGGTCACCGGCCGTTCTTGCGACAGCCGATTAGAAACAAGAAATAGCACGGTATTCTCTGCAATTTCAGTGATGCCGATATCGAATCTACAATCCTATCACCCACAATTGTTGGAGTAACCTAGTAGTGGTACGAGGGAGTGTGCGAGGACCCGTTTCCTTAATAGAGCTCGAGAAATGAGCCACCGTCTCTTCATTCCAAACAATCTCTCGCCATTCGAGCGGGCGAGAGAGTGTGTGAAATGAAGAGACGGCGGAATCATTTCCCGAGCTCTAGTCCCAATGTGAAATATCATCGACGGCAGGTGAATTTCCCCTCCGATCTTAGATTTCTTTCGTTTCGTATCGTTTCGTCACCAATTTTTGACGTATTTCCCCTTGCAACGACAACATAACAATGTTCCGCCTCGCGTCACCTGGGTTCGTTCGAGGAGGGAAATCAGAGTTGGAACTTCTTTGTTTTTTTTGGCCCGTGCTATGACAGCTCTAAATGTGAACGGGGTAGGGAATGAGAATGATAGGGTTGGTATATTCTTTGAGAAAATGCTGAGCCAAAAAAACAGAGAAGTGCCATCAGTGTGAAACATCGGTTCTCATCCTGCTATTGAAAACTCTTCGCTCTCTAAAGGGCCAAACCGCTCGGATGCGAATAAGAGTCATGGTCGTAAATCAACACCATTGTCCATTTATTGTGCTTATGATATTTAAACAATCGTTTATAAAAATTACAATAATCGAATTTTAGCAATCATAACAACGACAATGCAAATAATTTATCTACAAATCGATGCGATGCACGTCTAGCATGAATAACCATAGCGATCTATGTAATGCTTGTATTGATGAACTCCGTTCGTTCCTATGAACATTGTAAGATTTACTCTCATGTTTAAAATTTGAGAGATGCTGCTGAAGCGAAACAACGAACCGCTAGCTTTGTGATCGAATATTGAGCTGTGATTGAATTGTCTTATTGAAGAACATACAATAAAAGGTCATTCCAACCTTTCAATCGGATCCTTAGCAGTCCCTCTTTGTAAATAGGTTTCCAGAGATATATTACAGATCTTTTCTAAAATTTTTTAGGTAATATTATGAAAAATATTTCATGCGGGAAGGGAGAGGAAATCACAGCATTATTGTCTGTCGAGTAAACGGTTCAAACAGAGAAGTTCGCACGAATTTTGGAGATCAAATAGTATTTCGAGTTTTGAGATCACCAGTTTTCAACTTACATCTCATTTAATCGTTCCATTTATTTCTTCAGTTAAAGCGAAAGTCGAGGTAGAGTAGATACCTGATATTTGGCAAATACACAAATTTTAAAAAAAAGCGAAGCGCAAGACAGGAGACACAAATCCTCAACACCACTCTACTTAATCCGAGTCATAGGAGTGATATTCGGACTACTAGATGTCGCTCTACATAACTAGCTTCCCCGCGAGGAAAGACACTAGAGTGATGCAGCTGTCGATCCAAGGGATCCTATGGGATCTCAGAAGTAGAGAAAAGATGTAAACACTCTAGGATCGAGTCTCTCTCCTGGTTCGGCCGAGTGTCGCGTTGGGTCACGAACATGACTCCAATTGGTTTACTGCGGCAAAGAATATATTTTGAAACAATAACAATATTTTAATTGAACTTTCAGAAAATGGAATTATTCGTGAAGATATAGGATGGATTAGAGTGAGGCTTTTTTGTGTGCCATCGTACTCTTCCAGTGCTGTGTGGGATAAGGCGTTTGCGGCACACACACGCACTACACCAAACACGCAACCTGTCATTTTATGTGGTTATCCCTTTTTTCCTATTTTTTTATAATTTCTAAATATAATTTAACTGCCAGTGAAGTGTAATGGAAGATACAGTCAAGGAGGAGCCAGTTGACTTCGATTTTCCTACATCTAATCAATCGAATGTGGTAGTTCAGCCGGTAAGTTCGATTGGTGCTTGTTCAATCATAATAGTTATTTGAACAGTTATTCCACGATTCAACGGCTTTCAAGGATGAGGTCAAACAAGAGCCTGAGGATGATTACGAAGCTCCCTTACGAGTAAGTTTATTAATATTATTAATTTACATTAAAAATATGGTATTTATTTTGCATAATTTGCAGCCGGCTTTCTCCACAGAGACTGTCCCTAAAGATGAAGTGAAAGAGGAACCCGACTGTTTGCCGTCAACATCGTCTACGCCAGCCGTTGTGATGCCGAAGAGCAAAGTCGTTACTCGAGTTGTCGTGAGTTTCAAGAATAAAACCAACAAAACAATTGACAAATTAAAAAAAAAGTCAATGAAATAATTTTGCAGCAAAAATGCATCTGCTCTATGTGCGGTGAAATCTTCAAGTTCCGCTTCCAATTGGTTCAGCACTTACGCGAGGTGAGCCATTTTAAATTTATTTTAATTTATTAGTTCAATTAAATAACAATAACAAACCTTCCCTAGACAAAAGGATACTGTAGTCCATTCTCAGGGACTGTTCCCGAATGAAATTTTAAATCTGACTAAACTAACAAATAGGGATAGGTTTCAGTAACATTTAATATTTTGCAATTATTTTACAGTTCGATATCAAGTCGATGACTTCGTTTAAAATAATAAATGAAATTATAGAGGTCGTTGCATTTTGGCAAACTGTGAGGTGGTATTAACAAACGGGCCTGGGATTGAAACGGGATTGGAATAGCAGTAGGGTTACAATTATTGAAGTTCGGAAGGGTTAATTCGATCGAGGATGCGCCCTCCCCTCTCCCGCATTCAAATCCCTCCCCGCTTGAGCGAGATGAGGAAGGGAAGATGGTGCGGAAATACCGATCCCGAAAATGCAACCCTAGATTGCAGCAACTTTATTGTCTCCTTGCAGAAGGAGCATCGCCCCATCTCCACTGGCAAGCGTAAGCTCGCCAAGATCGAACAAGCAGTTAGGGTGCACGATGTAAGAAAGGAGAACAGCTGGAAGGTACTTTTTGAAGGGGATGGGCCCACTCATTTGGAAATGCTCTCTCCTTGGCCCGACAGGCGAGAGACTATGCGCGAGAGACTAAAACCAGATAATCTTCTTAATAATCTCGTTAAGGGCCACACGCGAATGGAGGGATGCGCGTTTGTGGGGAAACCGCATGTGGAATCGAAGGTAAGTAATGATGTTTGTATTCAACACAATCTAGGAAAACTTGCCGCATTCATGGTCTATTTTATCTGAGCAATACAGTCAAATAAGTTTCTCGGCGTTTTATAGGGGGTGGGCGAGAAAAAAAGAGCAGCGAGAAAAAAGAAATACCGTAATTTTTCAATGCCTGGCAAAATGCCAAGTAGTCAGAACCGCATTTTAGCACACAGTTTTGTCTAGTCTTGAAGGGAATGATTCAAATCACTTTTGGCGCCAAAACGCCGTGAGTTTCATAAACCAAGTCATCATCATTGCAGGCCGAACTCAGTCATCCCGGTACCATCACATACATCGACTGCGGAGTGTGCGGGGATAGATTCGCAAATGCTAGGGACCATCGATCGCATGCCATCAAGGTGATTATCATTTCTTTCTATTCGTGAAACCCAACTCGCTAGTGACTATGAATGATACTGTTATTCTCACAAATGTTGTTTTACACAATCACAGAGCTGGATATCACTCCCTTCCCCATACCACATTCAAAGGGGTTATCCTCTCATTCTGACTGATCACAATTATTAAGATCCACCCGCACCTCAAGGAGGATCGTCTCTGCAAGAATGAGTATTGCGTGCGGAAGAGAATCATTGCCGCTGAATTCATTGACGATGAGGGATACATGAGCGAGAACCTCAGGGCTATTCTTGCTCCGATGTATGATTCGCTGGCGTGTCCGGTTTGCTGGGTGAGTTACTCCATTGAAATTCAATGATTGTTCCTAAGGAGCGCTATCATGGTGAAGAATTCGTATCTGCTTCGGTAGGAGGGTCCCGTGAAAATAGTAGGATCACAAAAGTAGAGGGGTCCTAAAGAGTAGACCGATGTATGATTCGCTGACCTGTCCAGTTTGCTGGGTGAGCAACGCTATCGAAGATCTAATCAAGGAAACGTGCACTAATGTTGAACCAATTTCTGATAAAAACTGTTTTCAGGAGAGCCAAAATTCGTACTTTCATTTCTACGTGCATTTCTGCAGAGAACACGCGACGGACCACTGCTTGAAGTTCAGGTGAGGGAATGCCTCTCCATTCATAACAAAAAATGCCTCCCTTGTCCTCCCATCCACAAGAAAAACCACGAAACCACATCATTCCCTTGAAAACCATAAAACCGCCAGCTACGCCTAGTGGTTGAGGTTACGATTTCCAAGTGTTTGGCAGAAACCAGACCATTCCTACTTCAGATGCACCGGCTGCAGTCATGTTTACACCTCCCCACGCGGACTGAAGAAGCACATTGTCGAAGCAGCAGTAAGTCATACGTGCTTTATCGATAGAATCACGTCGAAAGATTTCAAACACACAAGTTGAAATGAATCGAGTAGTTATCTTCACTAGGGCTGTCAGAGTGAAGAATCCATCTCATATTTACTCGAGAGAGTACACGTAATGAAGATATATATTCGTCACACTGACAGCCCTATTCACTCATTCGATGGTCTGATATTTCGCTCAGTTGTTGGATTGGACGGTGACGTGTGCTTTTAAAATTTTCACCAAGAAGGGGTGAAAACGGCTCTGTACGGATATTGTGGCCCGTCAAGATTATTGTGGCCCGTATAAATTTTTTGTGGCCCGTCCAAATTTTTCGTGGCCCGTCCAAATTTTTCGTGGCCCGTCCAAATTTTTTGTGGTCCGTCCAAATTTATTGTGACCCGTCACCAAAAGTTCAGTTTCATCATTATTTCGATGAGTATGTCTGCGCAAGTTAATATCACGCGATCCACCCACGAATTGACTGATTCCATGATGCACCTTTGAGCTGACCTCTGTTTCATTCGAAAGCTCTCGACGAGCCCGATCTCACTGACTATGTAAAAATTTTGACCCGTACCTGTGAGCTTCAATATCGTCCCATATCCGCAGTTTTTGAAAAATCCATCAAACTAACAATTCACCCTGAAAGTACTCGAGAAATGCTAAACTTCATCTGAAATCTTTTTCATAGCTCTTCCCTGAACTTAGATAATGGAGAAAAACCGAGCCTCAACGACTAATTTTGATGTGACCTCCTGGAGACATTTTTGATCTACTGACCCTGTAACTCGGGCTCGTGAGAGACCTACCCAAGAACCTTCGAAAATCGTAGAGAAAACAAGGGGTCAGCTCAAAGGTGCGTCATGGAATCAGTCAATTCTTGGGTGAATCGCGTGATATTAACTTGCGCAGACATACTCATCGAAATAATGATGAAACTGAACCTTTGGTGACGGGTCACAAAAAATTTGGACGGGCCACAAAAAAATTTGGACGGGCCACAAAAAATTTGGACGGGCCACAAAAAATTTATACGGGCCACAATAATCTTGACGGGCCACAATAATCGTGACGGGCCACAATATCCGTACAGAGCCGTGAAAACGAGTTTTGAGGTATTTTTGGTCCCGATTCAAATATTATGCTATGAATACTAAATGTTATGAATAAGAATATTATGCTTTCAGGCAACAAGTGAGCGATGCAATGGCGGGGCTTCATTCCTTCCGCCGGCGCTAAGGAAGAAACGCCTCGCGGATGTGGTCCAAATCAAGCAATATCAACAGGATAGAGTGTATTCAGGGCCATAACTATATAAATACATCAGTATACCGGTGCTTTCTTTGTTAATTCCAATTATTTGCGACTTAACGCTCTATCTTTTCATACGAGTAGTAAACCATGAGGATAGAGTGTATTCAGGGCCATAGATTGTGATTGTTTTCCAATTTCTGGGTATTTCAAGAATCATTTCTAAGTTTCTTTCTTGTCTAGTCTACGGTGTTTTTGATGTTTCACATTTTTCTTGCAATGTTAGTAAAGAAATAATAATCTATTCGAGCTTCACAACAGAAAGAATACATCAACAACCGCATTTTGCGTTGACAAGAGATTTATTCATTACAATTATGATTCCTTCGTTCTTCCTCACTCATTAGTTTTCTCTTTTTGAAAAACGCGCGCGTTGTGAGGTCATTTTGAATTTTGGCGCGTAATTTTCTCTATCAGAGCTGCCTCTCTTTGAAGTTGTTTTAGTCCACTACTGATATTAGATACTACTATACTATTTACTATATTACTATTGTATATTATTTATTTATTGCTGATATTTGTGATATTACTACACAATTACTTAAGAAGTAACATATCGTAGTGTCTGTCTGTCCGTCTGTCTGTGTGTGTGTGTGTGTGTGTGTGTCTGTCTGTCTGTAACGTCTGTCACGCTTTGAAAAAAATCGTCATAACTCGGCTCAAACTCATCGTACAGGTCCATCTCCGGTACCATTGGACTTCTCATGAAAAGGCAAACAATTTTCAAAAAAAAATTCATCATCATTACGTAATATGACGAAATTTACCGCTGCACCGTTTCTCACGCCTTTTTTGCCGAAAACTCAATCAATGCGGACGTGCAATACACCGAACGACTCGCCATGAAGTGCGCTTTCCCTTTTCACAATAATTTCATCATCCTTACGTAATATGACGTCATCCTTACGCAATAACCCTCATTTTCGCGCGTAACTCAGTGCAAACTCGACCAATCGAGACGTACTTAGGCTCAAACGAACCGGCAAGTGTAGCGCCATTAAATTTTGAATGAATTTCATCATCCTTACGCAATATGACGTAATCCTTAGGCAATGACCCTCATTTTCGCGCGTAACTCATCGCAAACTCGACCAATCGAGGCGTACTTAGGCT
>LS486222.1:364767-405986 GCA_900490705.1 Pristionchus arcanus
GGGCGTCAGAACAACTTCCACAGCGACCACGCGATTCCAATAAGTCCCGTCAGCACACGGACCTGTAAGAGAGTTGTTTTCGCCCCCAATACCATAGCTCGATAGTAGGGCTATCAGGGTGAAGAATCCGTCTCTTCATTCCGCGTACTCTCTCGTCACTGCCGGCGAGAGAGTACGCAGAATGAAGAGACGAATTCTTCAGGGGGATTAGCTCATGGTCACGTGATCGAAAGAGATCGCTGGTTCGACTCCTCCAGCCTCCGGTGGTTTTTGCCCACTCCTCTGACATCTTACAGACCTCATTTTCATCCGATACGATGAAGCCGTTTTCGATGAGCGGAGTATCGTTGCTGAAGGTGTCGTAGACCGACACAACTGAAACGGACACAGTTCAACCATCGGCGAAATAGGGAACTAAACGCCGGTTCCGGAATTTCCCGGCTCTGGCTATTCGAAATTTCCCGGCTCTAGCGAGATGTAGAACGCACTCTTGCCGGATTGATGCTGTCCTCTACTGCCAGATCGATAGTGCTCAAGGAGGTAGGTCTTCCACCAATCGAGGTCGATGCCGAGCATCGCGCGGCAGGGAGGACGAATGCCCATAAGGAGGAATTTGTCGACGAGTGAGGAGATGTCGAGAATGAATCGATCTGAAGAAGTGCGAAATCAATTGAACATGTCTTCTAAACGGAGCTCGAACACGGGCCATCGTCTCCTCATGCAAATTATACGTCGACCCTATATCAGATGGTATCTCAGAAGCAAAACGTACGCCCTAATATCTGATAAAAAATATGTGGAAATTGAATATACTCAACGGATTTCTCGCGTTCAGTTAGAAATCTACAACATATTCTTACGAGGGTCCGAGAGATTCCACGAATGGAAGTTCAGGTCGAGAATCTTCACTTTGTGAACGCGGACGACCTCGAGAAGGTTAGTACTGTAATTCGTAATATATTAAATATTTTGGTATTTAGCCACGTAATGTCCATTTTTTTACAGAGTTTTGCTCCCCAATTTTCCGTGAAACGCAATTCTACTGCTAAACAACACTCAACCTATTTGAAGACATCTTTGAAATATTGTAGTAATCAGTTTCTCACGCCATGTTATCGTTCAATTGCTTAATATTGATGTCCATTCTACGGATTGCTGTGAATTCCGACAGCAAGAGGGCTACTCGCGAGAAATCCGAGGCTCGACCGCAACGGATAGTAAAGCGGCAACCGAAGCGGTCATTGCTCCCCAGCACCATCTGCAATAGGAAACTGTCGCGTGGTTCTCTCATATTATGGTGAAGATTGTATCTTGCTTGTGAGTAATGTGACATTTCGAGTAGGGCTGTCAGGGTGAAGAATCCGTATCTTCATGCCGCGTACTCTCTCACCGGTCAGAGTGACGAGAGAGTACTCGGAATGAAGAGAAGGATACCCTGACAGCCCTAATTACGAGAATTGAAGAGGCTAATTCATCATCCTACCCTTATCTTTGGGTAGACATAAACCGTTCCTATAGAAGGAAGTCACCTGTGCAGCATTCTCGATCGATTCGCGAGTCTTCAGATTCCGACGGATCGTCTGAGAATGCATTGTATTTTACGGCTCAGTGGCCATTGACTAAGTGACTTTATTGGTCGTTTGCTTTGCCCACAGAAGTGCCCAAGGCTATAGTGTTCTCATATTGGAATCATTTTCGGAATTCTAATCATTAGCTATTGGAGGCGTCATTCGAACAAAATGAATTTGATAAGAACGGTCTATTCTTCTATTTTATATGATTGAAAATTGCAGTTCGAATTGCAATACGGCAACTATAGCCAATACCCGTACCCAGGTGCGTGGTTCGAATCTCCGTCTCGGGTTTCGTCCGATGAATCCGCCCAGGTATCTCATTGGATGCAGCAGGAGCCCAGATTTCATGAACTCTGTCCTGAGATGAGTTACGCGACCCTTAAAAAATAATAAAATTACATATTCGATGTCGAGAACGATCTTGTCGAAGGTGATATGTACATTTGTCTTAGTGACTTTTTGATCTCTACTAAATCATTAAAAGAAGGGAAATGGGCTCAAAATACGTTGGATGGGGCTCAAGAGGGGAAGAAGCTCGAGAGGGAATATTCCAGTATTTAAACTTTTGCCTACAGTATCTTTGATGAAGATGGGAACCTCGGGCAGGTTTGAGGGCGTCTGGAGGAAAGAATTGACTGCCGACGCCGTTGCACTGCACGTCTGCGTGATAATATGTTAGTAAATAAACAAACGAAACAGTGGAGCAAAAGCATTCGAGCCGGCGAACACTCTAGACCGGCTTCAGAGCCGGAGAATACCTAAAGACCGGTTCACCTTTCTGAATGCATCAAGTGCGCCGTAGTCGTAATCATATACGACGTAAGGGCAGAGCTGGATGAGTACCGTGGCGGGGAGGGCGTCCAGAGTTAGCTGAAATGTGAGGAAATATCTGGAGAGCAGGGCCTGGCTCTCTCATTTTCCCATACTCTCTCGCTTCTCTGAAAACAACGAACATGATCAGATGCAAAGAACAGACGTTGACATTAATTTTGCCAGATGTTACGGTATCGCTCACCTCTGAACCAACATACTCCTTCGGTTCGTTGAGCGCGGGTCTCTCACTGACTGACATCTCCGGAACAGTATCTGAGAAAAATTAGCTCTCGATAGTTGGCCAACACGCTCGACACACTAAATGAAACAAATACCTGCAGCAGCCATAGCGAAGAGAGCGCGACGACTGTTCGTGATGGAGGAAGGGAGGAGAAATGAAGAGGAGATGGGGGATAAATACGAGACAATTGATACAATTATTCGCATTGGAAAAATATTGTCAAATTAATATTCCTTTTGGTTAAATCGCTTTTGAATAATTTGTAATATAATGTCAATGTACGAATTTCAATACTTATTTATTACATTATTGTCTATTCACAGCCCGTCAGAGAGGGAAGATAATCCACTTATCGCGTCCGAGGCCAATCCTTGAGTCTATTTCTCCATCCTTTCATTCCCCCCTCTCGCGACTGAACTGCTCGGTCGATTTTGTTAGAATGAGAGGTGCAATTGAGTAAAATCACAGAAATATTATATTTTTTCAGTGAAACTCATTCGATTTTCACAATATAAAATCGAAAATTTCTTTAACAATGTTCATTGAAATGTAACTTTTTCCACGAGCTCTTCTATAGAAACCCCCACACCATTATTATTTTTAAAATCCTTGGAAGCATGTCTAAAAAATTGAGCACTCGGATTTTTAACGACAGTGGAAATTTTTCGAGAAAAGGGAATTATTCACCTTATTTCTTAATTTATTCAAAAAAAATATCACTAGCGTTAAAAATCCGAGTGCTCAACTTTTTAGATAAGCTCTCAAGGATTTCAAAAATAATAATGGTGTGGGGGTTTCTATAGAAGAGCTCGTGGAAAAAGTTACATTTCAATGAACATTTTTAAAGAATTTTTCGATTTTTTATTGTGAAAATCGAATGAGTTTCACTGAAAAAATATAATATTTCTGTGATTTTACTCAATTGCACCTCTCATTCTAACAAAATCGACCGAGCAGATCAGTCGCGAGAGGGGAGAATGAAAGGATGGAGAAATAGACTCAAGGATTGGCCTCGGACGCGATAATTGGATTATCTCCCCTCTCTGACGGGCTGTGCTATTGTCGTTGACCGGTATCGCCATAGAACAAATCCCACTCCCACCACGCGATCCCTTCGAGTCCCGTAATCGAACGGATGCTATCGTCATCATAAGCGAAGATGCCATCGTTGAGGACGTTTACGCAATGGGCGGTCGTCGTGCCGTGCATCAACGCTCCTAAATTTCGGCGAAGTTAGGTTAGAAGATACTGTAACGAATTGCGGCCTAATCCTTGCGAACAGGAGATAGTACTATAAGTTGATTTTCTCGAATATGTAATGCGGAAATTGGATGACATTTTGGGATCTGAATCTACTCGTCATTCCGGTCCGATCTGTGTAAGTTGCGCAACTTGCATTTGGCTCAGTGCAATGTTACCTTTACAAGTAGGAAGTCAACTGTGGTCCTGCTACGATCCTGGAACTGTGGTCCAGCTAGGTTTCAGCTGTGAAACTGCTTGGAAGAGGCCCGATGGGCCCTCTCTACTGTGATATTTTACCAGAGAAGTTCGGTTAGATACTGTAACGTATTGCGGCCTAATCCTTGCGGAAAGGGAAGGAGCTAAAGCTGAATTGCTGTACGTTTATTGTCTTGCACAGAATGAATCCTTCGTTCCATACTGCATCTCCCGTCCCACAAGCGCTCTAGGGATTCATTCGGCTTACTCTTACCGATAAGAGTAAAAAAAAGCGAAATGAAGTGTGCAGTGCAACCTGCTTGCCCTATTTCTCACCCTTGTCAGCTCGACAGTGTTCGATGAGGTAGGTCTTCCACCAGTCGATAGGGATGTCCAGCAGTGTGAGACCGGGAGGTCGATTGCCCATCAGAGCAAAGCTGCCAACGAGTGAGGAGACATCGATGATGAATTGCTCTGAAGAACAAAAGGTCAAGCGATTTAACAGTCGTACGGCAACACTTGGTGGGACCCGCCGGAAAGGTCGACTATTCCGAACAAATGCTGCATCAATTGAAACATGTCAGCTAACCTTGCATTTACGATTGTGTTAAAGAATCTCACACAACCTACGTCAATTAGATATTAAATGGTTTTCTAGTCTGGAAAAGCCATGATTAAAAAAAAATGTTACGTGGATCAGACAGACTCCACGAGTTGTAGTGCAGAGCGAGATCCTTCACTCCGTGTCCGCGGATCACCTCGAGAATGTTCGCACTGTAATTACTACTGTAATTAGTAATTAATTAGTTGGTATGTTGTTGCTTTGAAATTTTTGAAGATTTTCTCACGAAGTAATCTCGTTCAATTCCTTGATCTTGACGTTCAATCTGAGGATGGTTCCGAACTGTGACAGCAAAAGAGCCACTCGAGAGAAGTCCGAGTTGCGACCGCACCGAATCTTGAAGCGATCGCCGCTGATGTTGTGTCCGAGCATCATCTTCAAATGAGCATCTGATTAATCGTAAAGAAAGAAAGGGCTACCCAGTGGAATTCATTACCTCCAGCTACTAGGAACTAGAGTTCGAAATACGTGTAGTCGTCTCTTCATTCTTAACACTATCTCTCCGGTCAGAGAAGCGAGAGAGTGTGTGAAATCAAGAGACGATTTCCCGAATTTCAAACTGTACTAGTAACTCAATGCGACGGATTCACCTGTGCAGCAGTCTCAATCGATTCGCGAGTCTTCAGTTTCCGACGGATCTTCTGAACATATTCATCACATCTTCTTCCCTCATGTCTAGAAAAATGTGGCGTACTTGCTATGTATTCGAAAGCAACAAGCAGTGAAGACGAGGGGACGGGAAAAATATCAGAGAACCCTACCCAGATGGCGGGATGTCCTCTCAGCCCACACTTTCTCGGGTCTCTTCCAATGAATCCGCCAATGTATCGAATCGGGTGCAGAAGGAGGGCCGGCTTACGGAAATTCGCAGTGAGATAAGTCGTGCGGCCCTGAAATTGAGTAATTGCTGATCACATATCCAAGGGATCCAAGGGTTCTGGCTGCGCTCTTGCAAATTGCGTATTTTACGCAAGTACAGCTTTATCCATTATCCTGATACTGAGCACTTTACTACACTTACAATAACAGCACAGTAGTGATGTTAATTCAATAACCAATACTAGGAGACAATACCAATAAATTTAGTAATTTTTCGAGGGAATGAGCGGCCGAAAAGTCAATCAATTGGGTATTGGAATTGGTTGGACATCACTACAGTACAGCGAGACTTACGCTGTCTTCGATGAGTGCCGGGAAATCGGGCAGATTGGAGACCTTCTGGAGGTACGAATTGACTGCAGCTGTCTGGATAAAAGGTAAACGTAAAGACTATCCCGTTAATCATGGCACTTGTGTCCTGCGGGAGATTACTGCTAGGTCATGTCTAGATATGATCACTAATTATTTTCTAATTAGTCTAAACTCTGGTGTGCGTACCCAACTTGGATCCAACTTGGAAACGGGATTACGGTATCCCTCTTTTTTATTGATTGATATTTGCATGAGATACAGTAACCTCATACAGTAACCAAAGGCCCCACATGGTTAGACCATGTAAGGCTGGTCACATCCAAAATACGGCCCTACTGGGGACCGTAGACAGTTAATCGCACTCGTGCCCTAAGGCAGTCAGAACAATGCTGAAAAATGGGACCTTATAGGCAGAGTGCGTGCTAGACTCGACGGGTAGGATCAGCTTGAATCCAAGTTGGAATTCTACTTGGATCCAAGTTGGATTCTCGAGGCTTGGATCCAAGTTGGAATTCTACTTGGATCCAACTTGGAAACCCCATTTTACTTGGATCCAAGTTGGGTACGTACACCAGAGAAATAATTCAATCAGTTAACCATCATCTAACAGTGAAATAGGGAATTCCTGAAATCACAACGTGGTATTTAGCTAATTTAATCACTAAATGTCAATTATTTAACTAGCAAACGAGGCTTTCTGCGTCTTTCAAACCTTTCTGAATGCGTCGAGAGCATCGAATTTGTCAGGTGCATCAGAGTCATCATCATCTACCAGATACGAACAGAGCTGGACAAGCACCGTCTCTGGGAGGGTATCGAGTGTGAGGTCGGGCTGAAGTGTGGCAAAATATTCCGTCTGACCTTTTCATTTTTCCACACTCTTGCTTCCCTGACTGGTAAGAGACCAGGTTGAAGCGCGATTGCACAATATCGAAAGTACTCAATGAAGGTGATAAGCCATCGCTGACCTCTGAAACAACGGACTGCCGATCCTCCAACTTGATGAGTGCGGGTCCCTCACTCGCTGACTTCTCCTGTACAGTATCTGAAAAGTCAGTTCTCGATAGTTGGCAAACACGCTCGATTAACTATAAAAAATAATTCTTATTAGAAAATACCTGCATCAGCCATAGCGAAGAGAGCGCGACGACTGCTCGTGATGGAGGAAAGGAGGAGAAATGAGGACTCACTCTTTCCATATTTCACTTCATTTCTTCTCCTTTCATTTCCCTCTCCACCTCATTTCTCCTCCCTTCCTCCATCACGAGCAGTCGTCGCCCTCTCTTCGCTAATGGCTGGTCAAGGTATTTGTTCACTGTCATGATCTCACTTATGTTTGCCCGCCAACAGTGAATAAATCACAAGTTTTGATTTCTGATCGACAATCGAGGACTGACTTTTCAGATACTGTTCCGGAGAAGTCAGCCAGTGAGGGGCTCGTACTCATCAAGACGGAGGATGAGCAGTCCGTTGGATCAGAGGTGAGAATTACTGCAACACTTGCCAAAAAATGGTCTTCTTTGCGCACCTTGGATGGTATGTGTACCACCCAGCTCGTGAACCTGTCCCTGTCGTGAACCTGTCGTGAACCAGTCAGGGAAGCACGATTCTATGGAAAATTGAGAAGGTCAGACGGGATATTTCCTCACTTTTCAGCCCGACCTCACACTCGATGCCCTCCCCGAAACGGTGCTTGTCCACCTCTGCTCGTATCTAGTAGATGGTCACAATTACGACGCACTTGATGCATTCAGAAAGGTAAACCGGCTTTTAATTATCACATCCATCATCTTATCCAGACCACTTACTCACAGCACAGCATTCTACACCGACAGAAAAGGGGATATGTTTAGGGGTGGTCGAACTGCAATCGTGAACTATGAAATGATTTTGAAACATATCGCGATTCTCATTTTGCCTCTGACCGATCGGGTAATCGAGATATGTTTCACAAATTTTACATATTTCGAAACAATTATTGTTTGAATCGAGCGGGAAATTGCAGTTCTTTCGTGTCGGGATTTTGGCGCGAAATTTGCATTCATTGTTCACCCTTATCTGGAGAGAACAAAGGGGTTCAGAATGCTGTGACAGAGCTCGTCTTACGAGGAAAATTCCTATCACCTTTTTTTAGACATGCAGTGCAACGGCGTCGGCAGTAAATTCCTTCCTCCAGACGCCCTCTAATCTACCCGAATTTTCCATGTTTATCGTAGATAGTGTACGTTTATGACAATAAAATACATAAAGAATCGTAAAAACCGGAATTCGGACCAGATTCTCTGCGTGACCCATCGTTCAAACGCCATTGTTGCTAATCCATGCAATAAATATTTATTTTCTGTGCTGCATTTTCCCTTTGAATACATATAAATATTATTATATTTCAATTCAAGGGCCGGATGACTCGCCTCGTGGCGTCAATCTTCAGAGCGAAGCTTCTCCTACACCCGATGCGATACATGGGCGGATTTATTGGATCGTCAACAAGATTGTTAGGAATGAGAGGCGTACCCGGCATCTGTGTACGCTAATTTTGTTTTCAAAAGCAATATGTATGCTCAGGCGGTCCGTCGAAACTTGAAGACTCGCGAATCGATCGAGACTGCTGCACAGGTGATTTTTTAACTGTGAAAGCGCTACACTTCATTAGTCAGACGCATTGATCATCCTAGCAGCACAATTCCGCGCAATATTCAAGTATCTTGATGTTAGATATGCATCACCTTTCGTTAGTTAGAGAATAATTTCGTAAAATGAGAGGATCAAGCGATAGTTTCCTATTAAAGATGGTGATCGGGCGCACCGTCACTCGCCGGTTCATGATTTTTTGCGGGCGTAACTCGGATTTCTCTCGAGTAGCTCTATTGCTGTCCCAGTTCACAACAATCCGCAAATTGGACGTGTATATAAGACGGGTTATTTTTGGGAGTTCCCTCACGCTCGCTTTTCAGAAAATTTCGCCAACTCGTGGACACCCCCTGCTTCCAGCCGTCTCTCCAAAAATACAATTTTTTAAATTGTATTTCCGTCTACTTCGCTGAAAGCCGGCCCTGTTATTGTACACGTTGCTGTAAATACAATAAAAAAAATTGGATTTCAAGCTTTATCGCCCAAACCAGGCACGGGAATGGGACAGAACGATGAAAATACAATTCAAAAAATTGGAAAACCAGCGAGAGAGACGAAAGCAGGCGCGACTTCTGGAGAGAAATCCAGAAATACAATTTTTTAAATTGTATTTCTGGTTTTCTCTCCAGAACTCGGAACGACTTTGAGACCTAAGTCTGAAGATAGGTACCTAACTTCAGACCTAGGTATCAAAGTCGAAGCGACATTCAGACCTAGGTCTGAAGATAGGTACCTAACATTAGACCTAGGTCTGAATGTCGGAACGACTTTGAGACCACGGTCTGAAAGCCGTTCCGACTTTCAGATTTTTTGGACAAGTTTTGGGCGACGATCAAATTTTTTTAAATAATCATATTTTTAAAATTTTAATTTTCGACCTAAAACTTGTCCACACGTATTACTTGGTCTCCTACAAGTTATTTTAAAGTCCATTATGTGCATTTGGAAGGCGCTCAAGCTATAATACTCCTATAACAAATAATATTCACGCATATTAAAAGAGGAGGAGGCATGAATTATACAATGGTGAGTGTTGCAGGATCAAGCTTCTAGACCCGTTCCTTCCCTCACGGCCGTCTGATTGAGGCCTTGATGCCGGCGTCTCGTCGTTGAGGCTGAAAAGTCTTGCCATTAAGTTGTGTTTGACCATTTGGTTATGTGCATTACTTGCCTATTTGCATTTTTACCACCTTCTGACAATCGTGATCTGCTAATAATGCCAGGGCGCATTGATTTAGTTCATCTAATCTCAACTCACTCCCTATGCCACCTCAGTTCGACCTTTTGATATTTTTTTGGTTTTTAGGACCAGCGTTTAACGTAACGCACGACACCAATACATGCAAATCGCAACACACGATCGAGCTCAATGGAGAGTACTCATGGCAACCCAGCTGCATAACACCCTTTGAATCAGCTGATAAAGTTGTTTAAAATGTCAAAATGTCAAAAATGTTTAACGTACAGTGCTGTGGCGCAGTTTCGCCTGGTTTATCAGTCAATTTTCTACCACAAAATCGATAATTATAAAAATTACGGTGCTTACTTAATTTTTCGACATGGAAATCTACGCATACTGATCGACTCCAATTCGTCTAACCTATCAATAGATAATGTAGCGTAGGGTTGCAGGTTCGAGGCCGAGATCGAGAGCCTCACACTAACCTCATCCCTTACCTCCCCGACGAGAGATCATACGGTTGGGAGAGAGCGCAGACATGGTAGAGGAAAGTGCTCTCTCGTTTTCGCACGCTCTCTCGCCGCCTCCTATGGGAAGTGACTGCGAGAGTCTCGCATCATTACAATACTCTCTCACTAATACGATACTATCGATCTCGAATTTGCCACCCGAGTGTAGCGTGACACCACCCAAATTGGTACACTATGTGAACAATGAGTCTCTATCGATCTTTAAAGTTTCCGGGCGCCTAACAAGTAGTAATGTGGCATGCCTACTACCTCTACAACCAACCGACATATGAATCAACAAAACTACATTAACCATGACTTGAAGTGAAGCAGAGCTATGATCGAATGGACTCCACGAGGACGACTTAACGCAAGATGGAAAGAGAAAACATGAATGGCCTGCCATGCACAACAGAGCCTACTCTTGATAAATGGGTTAAAATTAAGGTTGGCATTTCGTTGTTTGCAACGTTGGAATAGCGATTCCCTAGGAAGCAACGTTGCAACGGAGAGGCGAGGGTAGGGGGAGGGTAGCAACGTTGCTACGATCGTAGCAACGTTGCAACGAGAGAAGGGAAGACCCTCTCATTTTCGCACGCTCTCTCGCCTATCCCTGCCCTTCCCTAGAGGGGTAGCAACGTTGCTACGAGTCCCTTGATAGGTAGCAACGGTGCTACCCTCCCCCTGCCGTTGCAACGTTGCAATGTCGCAATCGTTTAGCCAACCCTAGTTAAAATCCAAAGAAATCTAACAAAACTATGCTTCCAAAAATAAGGCAATTTCGCACGAAATACTGACCATGATTGGCATGCTGCGACGAGGAGTGGTTCATGCAGGCTCATTGCGGGAGCTCTCACGATCCAAATAATCTGAAGAAAAAAAGGTACAGACTGAGCGTATATTGTGAGTTTGACGGGCAAACCGACTACCAGAAACACATAATCAAACAATTTCAACAGGTACAAATTAAGATAATGAATCGAAATAATCGGAGTGAACGAAACGACGGCAAGTTTCACGAACGCTCGCGCTCTCTCTCTATTTCCAGCACTCTCTCGCTCGGACTGGTACAATTACGATATGTGTGATGAAAATGATACAAATCGCACTCACAAACACGGTGGGGGTGCTCGGGACACCTGTAAGGTATGAGCGGTGTGAATCTAAAACAGAGGAGAGAGAACGGCTGAGTCACCGGGGAAATAGAGAACTGGTAGGATGTTTTCGCAAGAATCCGTTTCCGGAAAATAGAAATGCTGACAGAAAGCTGATCATGATTAGATCTCTGAGGTACGTGTTATGACATGCCACTAGCGTGACGAGAGATGATCATGAACTTGAGTAAGCATCCTCGGGGTATGAATCATGAGAGGCTAGAGAGGGCGAGATAGTGTGGTATCTTAGGAGAGACAAATGTGTCATTACAGGTTGCACAACAGTTACGCAAGGTATTTCCACATCTGATGAGCGAGTATAAATACACGCATTCCAGAGCAACGGGACTGGCCAGCTCAGCCATCTACAATAATCTACCTTCTTGTTTGAATATTATTCCGCTTCACTTATCTTGTACTATATCTATGTAGATAAACCATGCTGCTGTATACGCGTTCGTTCACACACCTACTCGGGTAATTGGACATATGAAATGGTAGCAGCGAGTGTCTTGTTTGATTCACTGAGCGTATCCAATGACTCGAGTAGGACGCGTAAAAATTTTTTTCAGGAACCTCTTTTTCAGGGAAAGGCGCCAAATTTCCTGTGGAAGAGACAACTGAAGAAAGCAAGCAGAGAAGCAAGCGGTGCAAGGAGGACTCTACTTGGCAGGCATCCGGAACAGCCCCGAATGGAGCTGTGTCTGTCGAAGTAGAGAGTGGCTTGAGGAGGATTGGTACCAATGATTGTTGTGGAGCCAGGGGCTCGATTATGATATTATGAAGAATAAAAGAAGTGATATGTGATAAAGAACATGGATGTTGATGATGACATGGAAACAGGACAGTGGAATGAGTTGATGACAGGGAAGGAATAAAATATCATGAAAGTGACAGAATAAGAGGCAGAAGAGGCTGTCGGGAGGCCATAGCACCCAAGGGAAAGGAGAATTGAGAAGTAAAGATAGATATTCAGAGAAGTAAATACAGATAGAGCAGGAAAGAGGAGGGAAAGCGTTCCCAGAGAGGGTGAAGAAGGGAAAAAGGAAACATGCAAAAATCGGCGACAAGCAGAACTGTGATAGAGGAAAGATTGTGTGAGATGAGGAGATCACGATAGAATATGGACGGAAAGATTCGACATAACAAAAAGGGAAAGACTAAGCATTGGAAGAGCATAAATAGAGGAATGAGGAGAGTGAACATCACCATGGCACAGCCCCAGGTGAATCTAGTCGTCCTGGACGAGGAAATACGAGAGTTGATGAGACGTCCGCGTGCGGAGCGTGGCGACAAGGGCAGGTTGTTCCGAGCGACAGCCCAGATGCAGCAGGCCAATCCTCTCAGACTTAACCAGCTTATGGTGGCGATGGTAAGGATAGAGTCAAAAGGAGCATTCATAAATGAGAGATTTAGACCCCCAGCCAGAAGGCTACCACGCTCATCGCCAAGAAAGGACTCATGAGGATGCCCTTCCGCCCAGCTGCGGTTGCAGAGGGACAGGATCTGGCGGTGCGCCGGGTTGTTTACAAGGAAATCAATCGCCTCACTCAGGTAACGGGGGAGAGAGTGGAAACAAAGACAAAGGTTCTTTGCAGATGAACATCTTGATGAGACAGATGACGGGCAATTATGTAGTCGATTGGCGTACGGTATACCAGTATTGATGGAGGAGGATAAGGAAGAAGAAGAAGAGAGTTAGAGATGGGAATGCAGTACATGCATAATAAAGAGTTTTGTGTTGAATGTTGGTTACGACAGAATATGGGATACATGAAGGAGGTAATGATGGGAAGACATTGGAGGAATGGGAAAGGAAGAAACAGATGGAGGAGATAAGGAAGAAGATATCTTTAGTTGGGAGGAGGCCCAGAGAGGGATCCATGAAGAGAAAACGGAACAGAAGGGAGATCCACGCGAATGAATCGCAAAAGGGAATACGGAAAGAGCAGAAGCGTGTAGTATGGACAGGAGAAGGAAAATAGAAAGGAAGGAATCCGTAAAGAGAAGATGGGTGAAGTTGTTGTGAGAATATGCGGAGAGAAACAACGATGAAGCAAGTGGTGAATCAGACACGTGATGAAGAAATACAAGAGGTATGAAAGAACGGGTCAAGATATTGTAGTATGAGGAAATAATGGAATAAGTTGGAAGAAGGAGTCGTCAGGAGAAGGAGAAAGGTAGAGGAAAGGAGTCAAGAGAAGGGAAAGAACGCGACCCGTGAGGGTGAGGAGGAAGATCAGCTGGAGGAGGATAAAGAAAGGAAGAGAGAGCAAAGGTGGGACAGGGAAGTGGCAGAGAAGTGGAGAGAGCAGGAGAAATTGAGAGAGTGTAGTAAGAAGGCTGAACAAGAATGATCAGGAGAAGGAGGGATAAGGTAGCCGGACAGCGTTACTCATCGTGTTGCTTGTGAAAGTTCGGGGTGTGAGAAAAGGGTATATAAAGAAGCAGGACGATGGGAAAGGCAAGCAGCAATGCAAGCAACACCGCGACCACAACCACAACGACACCTTCGAGGGGAGAACCCGGCCAACAAGATCCTGCAGGCTGGAAAGACGATCATCAGCTCCGAGGAGATCAAGGGTAAGACCTTCAAGGATCTTCAGAAGAAGGTTCATGAGGCAGTATCGGAAGTTTACCTAGCTCATGTTGAGGAAAGTGCAAGAATCAATCATCGCATAGATCGATTGTGTGATGACTTCGCTGAGTTTAGGGACCCAGGCAACCGTACTCTTCAGGAACTTAGAACTCCAGATAGAAGCAGGCAAGACGAGCAGAACGAGCTCAATGAGGATGAACAGATCTTCGGAGGCGGCGGGGACGACTTCGAGGAGGGACGAAACGACGGGATACCAGAGGAAGAGGATGAAAGGTGGCAAGATGCTCCACAGGGGGAGATTCATGAGGAGGAAGAAGAGGAGGAAATCATCCCACCACAGGTGCTCATGATGTCAATTCCGTCAGCAAAATTAAAACTAACGTATTTCACAGGAGATCCATCGGAAGAGAGCTTTGGGAACTGGCTACGCCGATTCGAGGATTTCCTCGACACTCTAAAGGATGCGCCAGACGCAGCAACAAAAGCGAAGCATCTGAAGGCGAGTCTAGATGGGCCAGCCAGAGAAGTGGTATCCGAAATGGGAGTAGCAGACCAAGCAAGTTATGATGCGATAGTTGCGCAACTCAAAACGCAATTTGCTTCTGAAAGGCAGAGATATTTAGCGCGACAAAATCTAGGAACAATCAAACAGGCTCCAGGGGAAAGTTGCACAAAATTTGCAGGGCGCATCAGGGAACTAATCAAGGCGGCATATGAAGACTGCAACAGCGTAGAGGCGAAGAACAGGCAATTGGAGTGCTTACTCTCGCGGCTTCGACCAGAGGTACGGTATTACACGCGACTTTCACAACCAAAGACATGGACGGAAGCGCTTGAAAAAGCGGAAGTGGTGGAATCTTTACTTGCAGAGGCGACAACGGAGAATCTCATCCATCCGACGGTCAGTGCGATCAGGAGACCGGATCAACGGGAAGGATTCACAAAGGCAAAGTCAGAAGGATTCGAGGATGCAAGGAGGGAAATACGTAAGGAATTGGGGGATAGGAAACCGTATTTCAATCAGCAGGGGAGAGGTGGTTTCAGAGATGATAGACCTCAACAAATTAGGTCACAGTTACGTTGCTTTAGGTGCGAAAGGACTGGACACTTCGCAAGAGACTGCTATGCATCGACCGATCGACGTGGGGACTATACAGGAGGAATGCAAGGAAGGGGAGGAAGATTCCCGCAAGGAATGAGAGGAAGAGGAGGATGGAACCAACAAAGAGGCAACTATGGAAGAGATGGAGACAAGAGGAGAGACGACAGGCAGGGTAGGTATGCACCCAATACTCAGAATGGGAGGAGACCGGAAATGAATGCGATTACGGTAACACCTGATGAGGCGGTGGAAAAACTACAAGGCCTGAGTGCGGCAATTAACACGGCGCACAAGGAGTTATCAGAGGCGTACTCTAGGATTGAGGCAGTTAATGCGCGGAATGAAGAGCTGGCGAAGTTAGCATTTGGGGAGGTTGAGACAGAAGTGAAAGAGAGCAAGAAAAAGGCGAAGATAGCATTACTTTCACCGGGGCTGATGATGTCGCTAGCATTTCTGATGACGTTATGCACTAGATCGGAGGCGGCATACATTTGTCCCAGAAATTCTCAACACCCGGAGATAGTTAAATTTCCTCTAAGTTATGACTGCAAGAGATTATCTTTTCGAAATGACGAAAGAGGATATGAGCAGAAGATTCACGTATACAGGCCCAACTCGAAGATCTATGGATCGGAGGCGACGACATGCCGAATCATCACAGAAACGGTGAAGTATGAAGTTTCCTTCTTTGGAAATCAGAGAAAAGTGCGATCAGACGAGCATGAGAGAGTGACTAGAGAAGAGTGTGAAGAGATGAGGAAGATGAAGAGGTGTAGGCATGGGGTTATGGTTCAGAAGGGAGACATGTGGACAACAAATCACTCTTCAGCAATACCTTGGCCATCGTCAATTTTTGGATGTTGCAGGGAGCACGAGTTGAAAGTGTCGAATTGCTATTTTCAGGACACTGTGGTCTCAACGCGGCACGGAAGAGAATTCCCGAGATCGTCTCAAGGAACGCTGCGTGGATGCGACTACATGCAAGGTGGCTGCACGATGCCGGACAAATCGGTAATTGTTTGGAAACCTGAGAGAATGGAAGAGTGCAGGTTCATTAGTGTCATGGAAATGAATGGGACAAGAGTGGGAAAAGTGTGGATAAGTGAGAGCAAGGAATTCGCGCTGTCATGGAACAATACGAACCAGGTAGAGGACTGTGGGATCAATGTCACACTAACGGAGCAAGGTTATGCAGTAAGGATAATCAAGGGTTCCAAAAATTCAGGACGACGAAGACGAGCAGCAGAAGGGAAGGAGACGGCATACGTTTCATCAAACCAAGAGGCTGCAAGGCTGATGGCTCTCCAGGAAGCTACCGTTACCGCTCTTCTGCGGCACACAACAAACAATCTGTGTAACCAGGTGAATGCGCTGGCGCACACAATTCATACGGCGCTGACGGTAGATGCAACAGCCACAATGAGAGCACTTTCGAAAAGACCTGACGTTCTGGCGATCTACAAAGGGTCAGGGATGGTAGAAATTTTTCAATGTGTAGCAACACCGCATGGCGCGATATCATTCATTCCTTTTGGAAAAGGGCAATGCTGGGATAAGCCGAGAGCACAATTGAGTATTCCAGGCCAACCAGATGTGGTGGTATTTGTGGATCCGCACACTCAAGTGATCTCGATGGATGCACAATCAAAACCATGCAGTGAGGTGGGTAGTTTCTACATTCAGGATGGGGAGAAAGTAAGGAAGTTAGACACGAAAACAGGGATGGTCATGGAACTAGAAGATCAAGAAGTGTCGCATTTTGTCCTGAATGATGTAATGCACCCACCGCCGGAAACGTCGTTGACAACATTTCACAATATTCAGATCACGCCGATCGACGAGCTACTGGACGACAACGTGACGGAAATCGTTCCGTGGAAGAGTCTGTGGAGAACGCAGAACACCTACGAGGTACTGGATGCATCGGCAGGATGGAATATTTCTGAGGTAATTAATTCAGTACACGTTCCATCACTCTCAGAAATTCTCTTTGGGGGATGGACACTGTACCACATTTGGGTGGCACTTTGTGCGTTGGTCACAACGTATGAGATAGTCAGGAAACTGGTAGTGTTAGGTATCAAGCTACAGTTATCATATAGTGGTCTCAGTTCATTAAATATGGTGCGACAGTATGTGAAAAATTTCAGGACGAAGAAGCAGGCACAAGAGACACAAACGGAAGGAATGGACGAGATCTCGCTGAAGAGCAACGATGCAAGGTATGCCACCATAAACACTATTGGGACAAGCCCATTCTACACCATGCAAGTACCAATCAAGGTTGGAAACCGCTTGAGTTGCCTCGGATTAATCGATACTGGCGCACAGATATCAGCCAGCTCTACGCGACTAGCTAAGGCACTGGGAATTAAATTAAGACCTTCGGAATTGAAGACAGCAGTAGGGATTGGGGGAGGTTCTATCGACATAGTGGGATGCGCAACGGTGCCGATTCAAATAGGCACGCGCACAGTAGAGGCTGAGGTTGAATTTTCGGATCAAGCAGTAATGAACTCATCCTACGAAATTATCCTGGGAAATAGTTGCTTAAGAAAGCTACCACCAATTACGGTATGCTATCAAACAAAGAAAATCTCTTTTGGGGACGAGAATATTCCAGTGATAACAATTCTCAAGACAGGACAGACGTCAAGATGCGGAAGGGAGGCAGTCGAGCTAAAACTGCGAGTGAGCGAAACAACGAGATGTGATGGGAGGAGGGAAACGATGGTGCGATGTATGGAGATCCCAAGTAAGGAAGGGATGTTTGCGACAACATCTTTTGAGGAAGCGCTGGCTGAGAGAGGGTTGACTGTGACACCGGCTGTGGTGAGCAGGGAAAATCCGTTTGTGCTAGTGACAAACACAACTAGTGCGCCAATTATCCTGTTTCAGAAACAAGCAGTGGCAACGGTGACGGCGATTCGCGAGAACGAAGTAGGAGCTCTTGAGGAACAGAACCAGGTACATTCTGAGGAGGCATACAAATAGTAGTGAGCGATTCAGAGAGAGAGCCTACCGTGCCACCAGCCTCATATGTATGCCCAGTAGATGTTTCCCAGGCGGATGTCTCACCGTCTCAGAAAAGAGAACTAGAAAAATTAATCTATGAATTTAGGGATAGGATTTCATTGAATCCGTATGACTTGGGGGATTACACGCACACGTTAGTGGACATTAAAACAACTACTGAGTTTCCTACATTTAAAACAAGACCCAATAGGCTGCCGCTTAAATTTGAGGCGATGTTGAATGATCATATAGCGAAATTACTAGAATCAGGGAGGATAGTTGAGAGCGACACCCCATTTTTGCATAACTTTGTGATGGTAAGAAAGGGCCACACTCCATCGGATTCGACAGTGGCTCCGAAAGAGACCACTGATCTATCTGCCTATAGATTATGCCTAGATTTGAGAAAGACCAACGAAATTATTATCCCCGATTCATTCCCATTAGGTGATTTCGCATCTATGCTTCCGCTATTTAACAATAAGAAGTATAAGAGCACCATTGATCTCACGCAATCGTTCCTACAGCTCAGGTTAAATGAGCGATCGCAGAGATTATGTGGAATTATGGGGCCATCACATGGACCATATAAGGGGACATATTGCTATAAATATCTGCCATTTGGGTTGGTTTCAGCATCAAGTGCATTTAGCAGAGCACTTAGCAAGGTATTGGCAGGTTGTGAAGAGTTCTCTATCAATTATATAGATGACGTATTAGTTTTCAGTAACGATTTTGAGAGTCATCTAAAGGCGTTGAGGAAAGTGTTTCAAAGATTCAGGGATTTCAACTTGAAAGCGTCTGGGAAAAAGATAAATTTATGCAGGCTAAAAATAAATTTTCTGGGACATGAGATCTCTCAGGAAACGTATAGTCCGGGAGAGAGGAATTTGAGAGCAATTAAAAACTTGCCTAGACCTAAAAATGTGCGGGAAGTGAGGCATTTCGTGGGTGCATGCACGTTCTTTCGAAAGTTCTGTAAGGGATTCGCAGATATAGCCAGGCCCCTCTATGACTTGATTAAACACAAGGCAAAATTTGTGTGGGCGAAAGAGCAGGAAGAGGCATTCGAAAAATTGAAGGCAGTGCTGTGTACACCACCATGCTTAGCATATCCGAGAGACGCGCCGTTCGAGTTGATGACAGATGCGAGTTGCACGGGGATTGGAGCGGTGCTTCGCCAGGCCACAAAAGAGGATCCGAAGGTGTTGAAAGCGATTGGCTACTTTAGCAAAAATTTAACACCAGCACAGGCGAAATGGTCCCCTACGCAACTTGAGATGTTTGCGATCATAAGTGCACTAAGATATTTCAGGTCAATCACCTACGGATCGCACATCACAATCAAGTCGGATCACAAACCACTGACATTCGCCCTCACTCACAACAAGATGCCGGACAGCCTGGCGAGGTGGATAGTGGAATTGCAGGGATACGATGTGAGTCTAGAATATGTCAAGGGAGCAGCTAATTTAGTTGCGGATTGTCTATCTAGGATGCAGAGGAAGGATCAAGAGGCGATAGCGGAGGAGGAGAAAGACCTTCCGATATGCATGACTTTAGAGCCGAGTTTGGAAGCGTGGAGAAGTAGGGACGCACCACTTAAGAAGATCATGCCGTACAATATTTTGCTTGAGCAACTAAAAGATGAAGAATGCAAGACCATTATGAAAATTCTTCAGGACAAGGACCATAGAATAGACGACGTGAAAATGTTGCAAATTAGTGAGCAATGCGAGATAGGGAAAAATGGTTGCATATACTTTAAGAAAGTTGAAAACAAACGAGTCAGGAAATTAATCTACATTCCAGAAGGGCTGAGGACACCGGTTCTGAAGGCGCTTCATGAGAGCATCGTAGCAGGAGCGCACGCGAATTGGAAGAAAACGTTGCAGAAGACTCAACGGTACTACTACTGGAACAACATCACCTCAGATGTATACAAGTTCTGCAGAGCATGCGAGGTATGTCAGAGGAAAATCACTAGGCAAGAAAATAGGGAAAAACTACTTCCGGTATTGACTAATTGCATTGGTCAAGCTGTTTATTGTGATTTATGTGGGCCACTAGTAGAGACTTCATCGGGATCAAAGTACGTAGTATGCTTAATTGATCATTTTTCGAGATTTGCGGTAATACAGGCGGTTCCGGATTGTAAGGCGGTTACGGTAGCTCATTGCATTGTCACTAAATATATTTTACAGTATGGAGCAATGGACCAACTCGTCTCGGACAACGCATCATACTTCAAAGGGGAGCTTGCGACGGAAATCGGACGACTACTAGCGATCGACAGGTACTATACGACGCCATATCACTCGCAGGGTGCAGGGGTAGTTGAGCGCATATTCCTGACACTACAACTTGCACTAAGGGCTTACATTGCGACTGATCAAACCGATTGGGATAAGTTTCTGCCTGCGGTAACTTTCGCGTACAATACGTCTATCCATTCGAGCACAGGGGAAAGTCCCTTCTTTTTGCAGCACGGACGGGACGCGAGGCTAAATGTAGGGTTGCTTTTGCGAACTCACGAGGAGAGACATATTCCAAGAGAAAATGATGTAGGGGAATATAAGGCGCATTTATTGCATGCATTGCACAACGCGTGGCGTCTTGCGATTGAAAGAAACACTGAGGAGAGTGAGAAAATGGCAAAAAGAGCAGATAACTCAGGGAAGGTGCCACTAGAAATTTCGGTAGGTGATAGAGTCTTTCTAAAAGATATGATGCCGAAGATTGGGGTATCCAAGAAACTGTGTTTACCATGGCTAGGACAATTTAGAGTAATAGCCATTGATCACCCACACATGATTATTGTTAGCATTACTAACCCATTAGCAGGGCCCAAGAGAGTACACAAAAATCAAGTGAAAATATGCAGAACAATTTCAGGGCCAATTTTCACAACGCCCTGGTGTCCGGAGGAAGAGGAGCGACTGCTCAAACGAACGGAATACACGGAGATCCCAATCATAGGATACCCGAAAAAGAGACATATTGAGAGAGAGACAGAGGTGCCCCCACCAGTGCAAGCACATGGATACAATTTAAGGTCGAAGGGAAAAATTCCTGTGTAATTAGGCTATGAATTTCACGTTTTGATGTCGTGATATTGGCCACTCGTTGCGCGACAGTTTGACCTATCCCTTGGCAGCACTGATTACGAAAGGCAATGTTATTTATTGCAGATTTCCGAGCACAAAGATGTCTCAAGCTGAATCTCTCATGGACTGGGACGTGATCGGACCCGACGACCAGGTAAAGAAAGTGGGGATCCAAAGGATAAACAGTGGAATTTTCAGATCATGAGCCATCTCGAGGTTCTCAGCATCACATCCGAAGATGAGGAGCGACTACTGCGAGAGACTCCGCCACCGGATCCTGAGACCGTGATAGAGCAAGAACCACTGATGAAGCTGATGGATGGATCGTGGAACAGGGATGCGCTGGACACAAGGAGGGAGGATTGTACGAGCAACATGGGAGGATATCATGGAGTGATGGTTGATGGAGACGCACAGTACTTCGCTGAGCGAGCATTCCCTCCGAGAGAGTGGGATGAACTGTGGAACCCTCTCTCACTTCAACAAATGGAAGGAGCGATCAACCTCAGACAGCAAGCGACTAATTGGAAGGAACGCTTGATGATGGGAGAAAGATTCCGTCCGAGAGTGCCCGACCTCCCATGGGCAAAGTGGCACCACGCATGCACAAAACCGAGCATAATCGATCGACTGTATCCGGCACTGTTCACGGTCATTGACTATGATAGTGTGTACGATACCTTCATGCTCGAGGCCGTCGACCCTCTCACGTACCTACAAGGACATCAATCACTGCGATTCCTATCCATGGATCAAGACAGTGAGGATGTGTTGGCTGGAAGGAGAGGATTCGCAAGGGAGTACATCGCGCTTGGCGATCAAGTGTGGGTCACGACAATTACTCCCACCCTGCGACTGCTGGAAGCAAGGAGCCCGGCAGAGGGATTCGATGAAGCACACTCGATGGCCACTGATCACAATCCACCGAGGGGATGGCACACGGCGTTTCGCGTGAACCAATTCTCATTGGTCGAAACGGCAGAAGAGACGCACTTCAAGCTGAGCCGCTTCACGAGAGACGGCGTGGTGATCGAAGGAGAGCACAGGAAGACTAAGCACCAGGTAAATATCATAGGGAGAAGAAGGGAACGAGGAAAATAGGGGATAAAATGCGGAATAACCAGGAAACAATTTCAGATCCCTCGAGAATTCGCGGGCAGAGAAGGCTGCTACATGATTCGCTACAGGAGACCGGTCAAGGCACGACTGTTCTTCTCGGCTCGTCCGATCTCGAAGATTGCGGAGGAACTTCTGACTGGTGCCGTGATGAGACAACCTCCTTCGAGGATGAGGGATGGACTGTACGTGATGCACATGGAGAGAGTAGATGACGACATTGCACTCCTGATCAACTCACGTACACCCGAGGGATTGCTGAAGGGCTACCCGATGGAGGACGATCGATGGAAGCAAGCACTGCGATTGATCAATCTTGGTAAGATCGCTACATATAGTGGAAAGTAAACAAGAAACGAACATGAGATGGACAAATGACTTTGCAGGTTCGAGTGGACTGAGAATCAAGACAAGGCGACACTTTGACTTCAATGCCCGATTGGTCCTCTTGGAGAAGATCGGCGAGAACGAGGACAATGTCATCTACCAGACAAGATTCACGGGAAGATCCAAGGAAGCGGGATGGAGATCAGGAGCAGCAATAATGGTGAGTAGAGGATTTGGGTTAATCAGGGCGAGTGACTAAAAACACGTGAACTAGACATGAAAAGAAATTATGCAGGTGCAACTGGAGGATGGAACGGTACTTCGATCTCGGATCCTCACCTCACAAATCGAAGGAGCAGTTCAGACGATCCGGATACTGATGCAACCGACAGCGACTCATCCGATGATCGGCGACCCGATGGTGGAAGCAAGGCTGACACTGGGAGAGGGAGCGATACACAATCCGGCCCAGGAGAGAATGGTGCACGGTGTCGAGATCAGGGACGACTCGCGAGCTGCACAGGTACTCGCTATGGCATACAATGGAATGAGAGCGGAGGGAGAACCACCGAGAGAGATACCGGATCTACCGGAGGGAACTCCTCGACTGGGAGTGTCGCAAGCGGTCGAGTACGATGAGGACCAGTTGAGATTCATCCATGCGGCGGCAGCAGAGAACGCAGTTGTCTACCTAGACGCGTCAGCTGGGGCAGGGAAGACGTCAGCAATCGTGGGAGCTGCGTCTCACTGTCTTCAGAGCGGAACATCGGAAACGGTCGTGATACTGGCAGCACCCACCAATACAGCTGTCAAGGTGATGACGGACAAGATGGAAAGGACGGCAGGGTCAGATGCACGAATCATGAGATTCGTGGCGAGATATGAAGAGGAGCCGATGAGATCAGATCTGCAGAGCTGGATCTTGCAACTGGAGAACGAGCTATGCGTGTCAAAAGGGACGAAGGATAGAGCGGCGAAGATGAGAGGAGACATCGCTGAGTTGACAGCCCTCACTTCACGATGCCCAGATATTGGCAAGATGTCTCCGGAAGAACTCGCCCGATATGCAAAACTGGAAGCTAGCATTCGAGAGGCCAAGATGAAGTGCACACAAGAAGCGTTGGAGATAGTTCGACCATCCGTAATCTCGATAACGCTCGATTCGCTCATTGCGAAGCTGCAAGCGAACAGAGATCCACTCGCCCGATACCTGAGGGAGGCAGCGGAGATTCTTCTGTTCATCGATGAGAGTAGCCAGGCTCAGGAGGGAACCATGGTGAGCCTTGCGGCGCTGCTACCGGATGCATATCATCGTTACATCGGTGATCCTGCGCAACTTCCACCTCATTGCCTGGAAACGAAGACAGACTTCGACCGCGATTTCGGAGCTAGAGGAGTGGCAACTGTATTGGCTCAGGCATCCGATTGCCCTCGAGTAACTCTGCGCAGATGCTACAGATTGCATCCAGGCCTCATCCGGATCGCATCTCACCTCTTCTATGGAGATACCTTGAGAGCAGCAGGTACGAGTGCGGACAGAACTCTGCCGTTCTGCATGCCCAGACCCGACTGTCCATTCGTGATGATCGACGTTCGTGGAAGGGAGAAGGTGACGGCCTCTGGATCTCGGTACAATGACGAAGAGTCGAAGGTAGCAGGAGAGTTGGCTCAGACGATTCAGCGGATGGGAGTGGATGTAGCAGTGCTATCGTACTACAGAGACCATACGGATCGATTCAAGGAAGCCTTCCCGAGTGTAGAGGTAAATAATGAGGGAAAGTGGGGTGGCGTAGTAGGAATGAAATATATATATTACAGGCGAAGACGATTGACTCGAGTCAGGGGAGCGAGAACGACGCGATTGTGATAATGACTACGAAAACGAATCAATCTCAGACATCCTTCGTGAGCGATGACAAACGCACTAATGTTGCTCTAACAAGAGCGAGGAAGGCCATCTTCGTAGTTGGCAATGCAGAGGTCCTACGTAAGACCCCGATCTGGACAAGGTATGTTTGCAGGCGATTGAGAAAAAGGGGCGAATTGAGCATTGCGATTCAGAATTCACCAATTCGCAAAGAGCCGAGGTCTGATCAAAACCGTCGATGATTTCAAGCTGCAGTAAGATGGGATGGACACGAGAAGACCGGGACGGTCTCCTGGGGGCATGGGAGATGTAAGGTATGAGCGGTGTGAATCTAAAACAGAGGAGAGAGAACGGCTGAGTCACCGGGGAAATAGAGAACTGGTAGGATGTTTTCGCAAGAATCCGTTTCCGGAAAATAGAAATGCTGACAGAAAGCTGATCATGAT
Source organism: Pristionchus arcanus (assembly GCA_900490705.1). Classification (NCBI taxonomy): domain Eukaryota; kingdom Metazoa; phylum Nematoda; class Chromadorea; order Rhabditida; family Neodiplogasteridae; genus Pristionchus; species Pristionchus arcanus. The sequence continues at coordinate 389,699 of LS486222.1, forward strand.
TAGATCTCTGAGGTACGTGTTATGACATGCCACTAGCGTGACGAGAGATGATCATGAACTTGAGTAAGCATCCTCGGGGTATGAATCATGAGAGGCTAGAGAGGGCGAGATAGTGTGGTATCTTAGGAGAGACAAATGTGTCATTACAGGTTGCACAACAGTTACGCAAGGTATTTCCACATCTGATGAGCGAGTATAAATACACGCATTCCAGAGCAACGGGACTGGCCAGCTCAGCCATCTACAATAATCTACCTTCTTGTTTGAATATTATTCCGCTTCACTTATCTTGTACTATATCTATGTAGATAAACCATGCTGCTGTATACGCGTTCGTTCACACACCTACTCGGGTAATTGGACATATGAAATCACCGCTGGCAGTCACCCATTCACGTTTGGTCCGGATCCGAAACCATGTCTTACACCCCTATTTGCACCCTCTGGCAATCCAACAGATCCAAAAAAAGTCCATCTTTCCTAAACTCCGCCCACAAGCTCGCTCCTCTCGCCTCTCTAGCCACTCTCTCTATATCGCACGCTCTCTCGTCGCATCTCTAACAGTCTGCGCTCTCCTAGGCGAGAGAACAAAAAGGCCGGATCGAGGGGTTAGGAAGGAAAAGATGTGAATAATATCGAAATTTTCAAAGTTTTTCGATTGAACCCAAAAATTGCAGGGATGCTCTGCTTCTAGAATGTTCGACGGTGGGAAAATTCCAGCGCCTTCTAGAATGTTCCAAATGGCTGAATCACGATTACAAACACGGTGGGGGTGCTCGGGACACCGCTGGCAATCACCCATTCACGTTTGGTCCGGATCCGAAACCATGTCTTACACCCCTATTTGCACCCTCTGGCAATCCAACAGATCCAAAAAAAGTCCATCTTTCCTAAACTCCGCCCACAAGCTCGCTCCTCTCGCCTCTCTAGCCACTCTCTCTATATCGCACGCTCTCTCGTCGCATCTCTAACAGTCTGCGCTCTCCTAGGCGAGAGAACAAAAAGGCCGGATCGAGGGGTTAGGAAGGAAAAGATGTGAATAATATCGAAATTTTCAAAGTTTTTCGATTGAACCCAAAATTTGCAGGGATGCTCAGGGGGTCACTGGGAGTGGTTTAGGTACAATTGCGGACCAATTACTGCTTCTAGAATGTTCGACGGTGGGAAAATTCCAGCGCCTTCTAGAATGTTCCAAATGGCTGAATCACGATTACAAACACGGTGGGGGTGCTCGGGACACCGCTGGCAATCACCCATTCACGTTTGGTCCGGATCCGAAACCATGTCTTACACCCCTATTTGCACCCTCTGGCAATCCAACAGATCCAAAAAAAGTCCATCTTTCCTAAACTCCGCCCACAAGCTCGCTCCTCTCGCCTCTCTAGCCACTCTCTCTATATCGCACGCTCTCTCGTCGCATCTCTAACAGTCTGCGCTCTCCTAGGCGAGAGAACAAAAAGGCCGGATCGAGGGGTTAGGAAGGAAAAGATGTGAATAATATCGAAATTTTCAAAGTTTTTCGATTGAACCCAAAATTTGCAGGGATGCTCAGGGGGTCACTGGGAGTGGTTTAGGTACAATTGCGGACCAATTACTGCTTCTAGAATGTTCGACGGTGGGAAAATTCCAGCGCCTTCTAGAATGTTCCAAATGGCTGGCTTCACTTATCTTGTACTATATCTATGTAGATAAACCATGCTGCTGTATACGCGTTCGTTCACACACCTACTCGGGTAATTGGACATATGAAATCACCGCTGGCAGTCACCCATTCACGTTTGGTCCGGATCCGAAACCATGTCTTACACCCCTATTTGCACCCTCTGGCAATCCAACAGATCCAAAAAAAGTCCATCTTTCCTAAACTCCGCCCACAAGCTCGCTCCTCTCGCCTCTCTAGCCACTCTCTCTATATCGCACGCTCTCTCGTCGCATCTCTAACAGTCTGCGCTCTCCTAGGCGAGAGAACAAAAAGGCCGGATCGAGGGGTTAGGAAGGAAAAGATGTGAATAATATCGAAATTTTCAAAGTTTTTCGATTGAACCCAAAATTTGCAGGGATGCTCAGGGGGTCACTGGGAGTGGTTTAGGTACAATTGCGGACCAATTACTGCTTCTAGAATGTTCGACGGTGGGAAAATTCCAGCGCCTTCTAGAATGTTCCAAATGGCTGAATCACGATTACAAACACGGTGGGGGTGCTCGGGACACCGCTGGCAATCACCCATTCACGTTTGGTCCGGATCCGAAACCATGTCTTACACCCCTATTTGCACCCTCTGGCAATCCAGCGAAATTTCCAGCGCCTTCTAGAATGCGTAAGGCGATGCACTTGTGGAACAGTTTATTCCTTTAGGATTTCTTGCAAAATATTGCATTGTTTTGTTGTTGTTTTTTGCACGCTGCATGTTTTTTATTGATTTTTTTGATTTAATTAAATACATCAGTGGCCACTAATGCAAAACGAACCGAAGAAAGATGGCGGTTCGGAGGAGCGTGCGGTTGATCGCGCAAAGTTCGTCAAACCCATGGTACGTTAGATTATAAATATATTTCATGTTAATTGCGATATTTTAAAGTAGTACTCATATCGTATATAGGTATATAATATCCAGTACGGGGTGTCACCGAGTTGTCATCGCCATTGTGGACACTCTTGTCATTTTTTTCTAGTTTCTGACTTTCTAGAGAGTGTTAGATAGGCGTGACCCGTCAACCTTTGCATTATTCAGGCAGTTATCGACGGATCGTCCGTGAAGGCGGTCGATGACAACGTGGAGGATGCGTCTGATTCTGCAGCCATGGTTTGTCTATCCTTTTCATGAGCCTTCACAAAGTGATGCGAGAGAGTGTGGTAGTACAAGAGAGCGTACGAGACAGCGCTAGAGAGCGTGGTAGTTAGAGAGAGTGTCAGAGAGGCGAGAGCATCCCACTCCCCGTCAACCTTTGCATTATTCAGGCAGTTATCGACGGATCGTCCGTGAAAGAGGTGGACGAAAACACCGGGAAACAACCGATCTTCGTCAAAATCATGGCACGGCTCACCTTTTTACTTGAAGAATATGGTATATTGAAGGTCGACGTGCCGCCGGAGAAACCCAACGACGACGAGAAGAGTGATTTAGAAATTCTCCGTCGTGGACTTCTCTCACAAGCACTGTTCATGGACGAAGAAGAAGTTGCGAATGAAGAGCCACCAACCAACAATCTTGATGATACCGTGGAAGAGGTGAGTATTTGTTCAGGTTCATTGTTAGCTTTTTTTATACATATCTCACAAGTTAGAAGTAGAGTCCATGAACGATATCGATGTTATGATTCAGGAGACGAATATGGAACGCACTACCGTGCTGACGGAGGGCGGTGTCGTGGAGGAAGAGATCGAGCTCACTGCACATGAAGAGATTGCGAGAAAATTTGAAGAGGAACATGCAGAATGGCTTCGTGAAAGAAAGGTGGGATCATCTTCTAAAATATGGTTTAAATAACATTATCCTTCATTCAGTTCGACTTTCACGAAGAAGAAGACGGAGAAACACGAGCTCCTGCGAAGAAGAAAGAGAAGAAGATTAGAGCGAATCGAAAGAAGGTATGCATTGAAGAGGGGGAGGGGAGTTGTCCACAAAGACCATCTAATGTAGAAAAGAAGCATATAAATTTACTGCAGGAGGACAATAAACAACCGGAGATCGATCAAGAGGCCATGGCAGCAGAAGAGAAAAGGATGAGTAAGAGGATTCTGGAGGAGAGCATGCGAATAACCGAAGAAGCAACCAGGAATGAACCGCCCCCGAAGAAACAAAAGCGGAGATCATCAAAGATCGTCGCTGATGACGAAGTCGAAGATAAAATCAGGAAGAAGCGAGAGGAAGTGGAGAGCCTGAAGAATAACATCAAGAATGCCGCAATCTATCTTGAGTGCAGGGCGGAGATTCTCCTTTCCTTGACTTCAGGAAAGGGGGCGCGTGATTCTCTCGAAGTATCAAACAGCGAGATGTTGCTTGACAGACAATTAAAATTTGCTCAACAACGCGTGGACGAAGCGAAGGAGAGGGAGAGAAGTAGGCCGGGAATGAAAAAGGTTGGTGAAATAATATTTATTATCTCATTCTCTCCATGACTCGAGGCAGAGGGCACCTGATTAACAATTCGTTTACCGTCACATTCTATTGAACTTCAGGAGAAGTTTCATGCTGACGAGAAAAAGTTTCAAGAGGATCTGCTGAAGGCCAAACAGAGGTCGATGGAGAATGTCGTGCAGAGTCTTCGCTTCGTAAGTATCACGTTACCTACTTACTTATATTGATACGTGTTACAGATCAACGTGCACAATTGCGAATTCTCAAACCTAAGCAGGAAGCCAGACACACTCGCCATCCTTGAGATACAGGCGGCAGTGCTTGACAAGAAGGTGCCCATCACGGAACTTGTCGTAGAAGCTGCGAGAGTCGGAGAAAAGTGAGTGCGCAATATGAAACCAATTATGATGTCGTCCTTCAGAATCATCGTCGTTGACGGTGTGAATCGAATCATGGCCTTCCGAGGACTCTCGAAGATGCTCCATGAGAAGCACGGCGACGAATACGAATCGGGTGAAGAGGCGACCGTGCGATACGCGCAGTCGCAAATGGAGGGCGCTGCGTGTACATCTAGTGCCTCCACGCGTGCATCACAGCCGACAAGTAGATCTAAGCTGAAGAATCCGTACTGCATGGTGAGTTAATAATAACGTTATATAATGTAGTTGTGACAACAGTTAACGTTAATACAACACAGATCCTTGCGGACGTCGTCGAATCGGCACCCCCAGAACTCGGTGGAACCGTATTTGGAGCCCTTCATAAGGCAAATCAGAAACCGCGTTCTACACCAGTCGGCGCCTTGGAACTGGCCATTCGGAGAAGAACGCTTGCTCGACCATTCCAATTGGATAGCGCGAATGGGAGAACAGTCGAACAGCACTTGGAGAAACTACGCGCCAGTGGGATCAGATGCAACAGCAAGGAAATCATATTCCTTCGGACTCTTGATGAAGATATCGAACATCTCTTGAAGGATACGCTTGAGGTACCGAACATTACATTATTAGAGAGAGAGAGAGAGAGACGAGATAGTAGAGAGTGCAGAGAGAGTCTAGAGAAAGAGAGAGAGAGAGAGAGACGAGAGAGTAGAGAGAGTAAAGAGAAAGAGAGACGAGATAGTAGGGAGTGCAGAGAGAGTCTAGAGAAAGAGAGAGAGACGATAGAGTAGAGAGTGTAGAGAGAGTCTAGAGAAAGAGAGAGACGAGAGAGTAGAGAGTGTAGAGAGAGTCTAGAGAAAGAGAGAGACGAGAGAGTAGAGAGTGTAGAGAGAGTCTAGAGAAAGAGAGAGAGACGACAGAGTAGAGAGAGTAAAGAGAAAGAGAGAGACGAGAGAGTAGAGAGTGTAGAGAGAGTCTAGAGAAAGAGAGAGAGACGACAGAGTAGAGAGAGTAAAGAGAAAGAGAGAGACGAGAGAGTAGAGAGTGTAGAGAGAGTCTAGAGAAAAAGACGAGAGACGAGAGAGTAGAGAGAAAGAGACAGAACGAGAGAGAGAGATGAGATAGTAGAAAGTCTAGAGAGAGTCTAGAGAAAGAGACAGAAAGAGAGAGAGAGAGATGAGATAGTAGAGAGTCTAGAGAGAGAGTCTAGAGAAAGAGACAGAAAGAGAGAGAGATGAGATAGTAGAGAGTCTAGAGAGAGAGTCTAGAGAAAGAGACAGAAAGAGAGAGAGAGATGAGATAGTAGAGAGTAGACAATTTTATGCAGGCGAACCCGCATGAGAAACTTCACCACATCGATTTCTTGCGGAAATTCACTCATGCGAGGAAGGTGTGCAAGCACACTGCTGACCGTGTAATTCGACATCTGGCTGACGGGAAGATCTCTGCTGATTCGGCGTTGCAGGTATCAGTTGTGGAGGAAACCGAAGAAAAAGGTGCTCAATATATATATTTCAGATGATCGCTGACCATTCTTCAAAGCCGTACTATGTACTCAGTGGCCGCAACTGCCCTTCGGATCCAGCAGAAGTCATACAAAACCGACTTGAAGGAGGAATGAGAACTTACAGATGCATCAAGTAAGTTACTTATGCTGGCCGACAACATGGAACAATAAATTACAGTTATCATGTTCAAAACCATCGTAAATTGGACCATGCCGCGATGCTGGCTCGTGAATACGACCCTGAAAGGATCCTGAAAGTAAGTTTATGTAATAATAAAGATATTCAATATAAAAAATCATTAAGGAAATTGAACGTATACGGTACCCTTATGCCCTTGGGTTCGTAAAACCAACTATCGTGGAGATCGAGGACGTATACGAGGAAAGATGCTTGCTCCACTTCATTGACATCGAGGTACGATACCCCCCCCCCCTGGTCCTCATTTCATGAATATCCCCGTTTCGTTCAGGACTTCAATGCCAATTACGGCAACACTTTCATGAAGTCGATCGGGGGCGCAACGGAGGCAATCTACTTCATCGTGCACCAAGATCCAGAGACCGCTGGAGGCATCCCTGTCGCAAACGTGAACGAGGTTGTCCGCGCAGGCAACCTACCCATGACGATAACTATTCAACGCATTACAAGGGATGACACGAACAACAGTAAGAAAATAGGCGGCTGTTTCTAGAAAAAAAATGGATTACAGAAAACTTGAAGCAGAGCCACTCCCACAATGTACTCATGGTAGCCGGATCACGACAGAATGCATGGCGCCATCAGCAACTCGAGAGATTCTTGACCGGCTACCAGATATCTAACACCCTGAATAACGAGGTAATTTGTCATAATCTTATTAGTGTGTTTTAAACTGGACTATGTCTATAGCAACTCCGCCGAATTATGTATCAATCGAAGCGGCACAATGAGGAGACTACCGATATCAATAAGTACAACATGGTCTACGTGCACTCAGGCACTCCTGTTGTTGTCGGTAAGTGATTCACGTTGATGTCTACTGTGGTTAATTCACGTTCTTGCAGATATCGTGGCTGACATGGCGCTCAACCGTGTTGCCACTTCACTCACCGGATCAAAGCTTGAGGCGTTCAAGAACGATCTGGAGCGTGCCCAAAAGGCACGAACGATGTACGGGAACACAATCGAGGATCCGCCCAAGGAGTTGTCATCGGAAGATGATGACGAAGGAGAACCAGGACAAAAGAAGAAGAAGCCTGGTAAACGACCCAACCCCGATATCCGTGACTAATTGTTGTTGTTTTACATCTCAACCCTTACTCATCTTCACCACATTCTTGCAAACTCACAAGAATTATTAATTTCATGGACTTAACTACCTAATTAACCGCTAAGTAGTCAAAACAATCGCTTTAATCATGTCTGTTTCAATTTTTCCATCTTGATATTTTTCAATTAATTTCCACTCATTTTATTCACCCCTATGTATTTCCGACCCTAGGTCTCCAAGTCGGAACGACATTCAGACCTAGGTCTGGAGATAGGTACCTATCTTCAGACCTAGGTCTGAATGTCGCTTCGACTTTGTGACCTAGGTCTGAAGGTAGATACCTATCTCCAGACCTAGGTCTGAATGTCGTTCCGACTTGGAGACCTAGGGTCGGAAATACAATTTAAAAAATTGTATTTCTGGATTTCTCTCCAGAAGTCGCGCCTGCTTTCGTCTCTCTCGCTGGTTTTCCAATTTTTTGAATTGTATTTTCATCGTTCTGTCTCATTCCCGTGCCTGGTTTGGGCGATAAAGCTTGAAATCCAATTTTTTTTATTGTATTTACAGCAACGTGTACAATAACAGGGCCGGCTTTCAGCGAAGTAGACGGAAATACAATTAAAAAAATTGTATTTTTGGAGAAGCTGCCGAGACCAGGGCCGACTCCTGGAGAGACGGCTGGAAGCAGGGGGTGTCCACGAGTTGGCGAAATTTTCAGAAAAGCGAGCGTGAGGGAACTCCCAAAAATAACCCGTCTTATATCAAGCAATTGAACGAGAACACTGCGTAAGTATTTCTTTGTAATTTCACAGCTCGTTAATACTGTTAGGTTACGGTTTCGCGTGTCGGGACGCTCTGAAAAACGAGGGCTGCGAAATGCAATTACAGCACTAATTAACTACTAATTGCAGTACCAATATTCTCGAGTTCGTTCGTACGCATGAAGTGAAGAAGATCGACCTTAAATTTCATTCGTGGGATCTCTCGGACCCTCGTAAGATTGCGCATTTTAAAGTCTGAAGCGGAGTATGGCCAAATCCCAATGCTCGATTAGCTAGATAGTGAGAGAAATCTTGCAAACTTCGAACAATTTGAATATTGAATCATTGAATAATAATGTCAATGTGCGCATTTCACTGTGTAATCCTGCTTTTATCACTTGTGCTTCCACCACGCGATTCCTCTGAGTAAAATTTATTTCATTAATTGATTCCAGATCGATTCATCATCGATATCTCTTCGCTCGTGGACACGTTCAACTTCAAGGGCGTTAAGCCTCCCTGCCCCACGATGCTTGAAATCGACCTGGATTGGTGGAAGACCTACCTCATCGATCACCTCCGAGCTGGCAAAGGTGAGAGAATGAATGCATTCTAGTGGCGGTGTATGACCCATGGAGCTCTAATGAATCCCTGAAGACTATAAAATCGAGTAAAGATAAAGACATAGAAACTATAACTACTAAAACTTAGCCCAATTTAGCAATGTGGATCTACAACAACACTCGCTACGATGAATGGGATCTAATCGATAAGGGTATCGAATCTCCGAACGAAGATGACATCCAATCTGTGACGGGACTCAGAGGATTCATGTGGGGGAAGCAGACGTAGATCTGAAGAGCCTAATGATAAACGTATTATTATTCAGTGAAATGCGCATTACCATTATTATTCAATAAAAAAGAATCTGTCAAAAAATTCAATTGACTGAACAAAACTGATTAGTTGAAACCGCAATTTGCTACAGTAATTGCACCCGATGGAATCGCAGCCACTGCAACACCAGGCACAACTGGCACCGTACCTTCAGGTACCTACCGTAACCCGCACCGTACCCATTGAATCATTGTATGATGAAGAAGTTAGTCCGTGAAATTCGAAAATTAATTAAATTATTTCAATATTTCCTCATTTTTTAATAAAAACTAATTAAGCCGAACGATACAATAGACACTTTACATACCACCTAATTAGTCTGAAATTTCTCAATAAAAGTCGATCGCCTCTCTCTCAATTTCATTCTCGTCCTCTTCGCTCATTCTGAGTGGTCAACTGCGCCCTCCTCCGCCGAACCAGAGGTATTTTCGTGCCCTCAGCACCCAGATACAGGAGCCATTGAACCATAGTGTTCCAATACGGTACCGATGTGTCATTCTTCGGTGATGTGCTACCGTAACCAAGTACATTTTCAGGATACGGACAATGACGATGTGCATTGCACTACTGCCGCTGCTGCTGCTAGGCTTTGTCATTGGTCCAGGTACGGTACTATAGCGTGTCACACTGCATCTCACGCTGCTCATTCAGTTCACACGGCGCTTCCCTGCAACGTCAGAATTCGAGCGGGCGTATGTTTGCACTCAGAGTGCGCAATACGGGTCGCCGTCTCTTCGTTTACCAAATTCTCTCGGCCGGCCGAGTGCAGAGAGAGTACGGACATGAAAAGACGGCGATCTGTATTGCGCACTCTATTACAATAGCCAGCAGTGGATCTGACATATTTTCGAATGATTCACGACACTCTGACCAGTTAACGAAATTATTTTTAGGTCGACTCCAGGACTCTCGGGCTCGATACCTATCTGTCTTGCCCAGCGAAACGCATATTGTGAGCTTGCTTGAAATGATGCGTAAAATACTTAAATATATTTCAGGATCGGAACTTTACAATATTCGATTGTGCTATGCAATGGAGGCCGTTGGTGGGGAGCTCCAGCAGAGCTATATGATAACTTCAAATATTCCGAAATAACTGATGAAACGTCCATTTCGACTATGACATGCGTAAAATGTGAGTTTGCATGAGAGTAACGTGCAAAGTTGAGGGGCAGTGAGGCTGTGGAAAAAGTCAAAGAATGGATTTGCATTCCCTCAACTTTGTATTCTGGCTCCCAGTGGCACTAGACGATTCTGGGGAGGTTTTCCAATTTACACCCCAGAAACGAAACAAATGCAACTGCCCAAAAAATGACATATTGCGGGAATCTTTTGAGTTTTTCCACAACATTATACCCAAAATTTTATGATATAATAATATTCTCATGATTGCAAAGCTTTCACTCGCAGAGGAGCTTATTCAACCCCAGGTCTAGTAAGAAAACCTATTATTACAAACGGCGCTGAATTCCCGTTGATGGAAACTACAAATATTGTTGAATGTTCCTATCCGAATCATGAATTGTTGTAAGTACTATTTCGTTGCTTTACAATTAAAGCCCACTTTGAAGGTAGTAAAAAAGTTCTATTTCAGTCACAACGGCATACAAGTGAAGTACAACTATGCAAGTTGTGATATAAGAGGCTGGTACAATGCGGCACAAGAACCTTTTGCCGAGAATTCAGAACCTCAAACTTTTGAGTGCAGATCAGGTTCATTATGGAAGTCATATAATTTATACATTCAACTTCAGCAAACCCTATCTCTATTCCAAAGCCTCCAAGGACTCCAAGACCCCCGAGAACTCCAAGGCCACCAAAAATTCCGAGGACCCCAAGACCTCTAAAGCCTTCGCCCCCGGGTAAAGCTCAAAATACACTCACTAAATGCAAGAAATTTTTTAGTTGAACTGCCGCCGTCATGTAAAAACATCAGAGGAATTTCTCCTAATCAGGTGTATATAGCTCAAATCATACGATTTGTTACTCTCATTGTACAAAATTTCAGGTCCTCATTCTTACCGTTGATAATACGGCCAAACTTGCATGTTTTCCAGTGGGAAATACTTCAAGAATATTCATGTGAGTGTTTGAAAATATCTAAAAATAAACTTTTGTACAGGTCGGAATCAATACTGTATTCGGAACTGAGATGTGATGAGTCTGGCTTGTATGGCATGCCAATTAGCCATCAGGATTCCGGAAAAGAGCCGCTGAAAATTAAAGATGTTAATTCCGAATTGAGTGCCTCTTGCATGGAATGTGAGTTTGCCGTAAGATTCAACTGCTCAGATTTGTCAATACAGTTTAGCGCATAATACATTTAACTTGCAAGCTCATGATCGATCATGACCGAAATTCCCATTTTCTCAGTAGGAAACGATTAAAACTATTAGTTAGGAACGGAGATTCTTCCTTGAATTAACGGAAAGGAACAATTATCAGCGCGGTTTAATATTTTTGCGATTTGAATTTAGAGATGGGATGAACTAAAATATGTTAGTGATAGAGTAAGCCCTTCGCCGCGGAAAATGATTTAATAATCGATGATTATTATGATTTTGACGATTTATGACGATTTACGTTTTCTATAGAGTCATTTTATTCATTTTTATTTTGCACATATTTTATTTAACCTTTTAGATTGCGTAGCTCAATCTGGTGAAGGAGTGAGAATATTTCAAGATATGAGGAACAAAAAATATGAAATATTAAACGTTACCTCAGAAAGAACAATGTATACCTCCAATTCGGTCGCAGAATATATTAATCAAGTTGAATGCTACGATAGCACTTACGCATTATTGTAAGTATTTGCATACACATTTAATATTATTATGCCTAAATTTGATCCACTCTTGACTTTGCATGAAGTGTCTCCGTATAACTGTTCTCATTCTTTCAGCCACAACGGGAAACAAGTGGAGAATAATCATGCAAGATGCGACTTGAGAGGCTGGCACAATAATCTGCAAGAGTCGTTTGCGGAAATTGCAAAGCCTCAACGTTTCGAGTGCAGACCAGGTGAGATACAATCTTCTATAAGATTTAATCCCATAAACCTTCAGCAAATTCTGAACCTTTCACGAGATCCCGAATTGTTCCACCATCACCAACGAAGGGTAATTATTATAATGCAAACGATTTTTTCGCGAAATTAAAATGAGTAATTACATCAAAATAAGATTCTGGCGACGCCCCTGCGCCTGTCACACCTGTTATACCGCCTGCGATTATCACGACACCATCAGCCAACGGTGATTAATTCAAATATTATTGATTTATTTTATGATTTCGCATAAAAACATTTCAGTCCCAACGACGACTTTGGAGCCAGCCACGAGGATTCCGGATGACGCCACAAAACCTGCGGAGGGTAACCAAAAATTATGACTATTACGATAAAAATAGAACTATTTTCAGGCTCGGTCGCTGAAGTACGTTGAACTGCTCCATTATCGATTTAATTGTTTTTCAATTATTTAAAGCTACTTAATCATTATCAATATTTTCAGAGCCAATCCTCAGTGGTCGCCATTTGCGCATCGATCGGAGGGATATTATTGCTGGCAATTATCATCGTTGCTGTTATTTGCGTGAGTTTTTTTCATTTTTTCGAAAAAATTTCAATGGATGCTTTGTTTGTTTCAGGTACTGCGCTCATCCAAGAACAAAGAGTCCGAAAACGGCGAAAATGCTACTGATGGACAGGAGGAGGATCGCAGAGGGTAAAATAAAATATTATTGAATCGAGTTTGGGGCAAAAAAAAAGAGTTTCCTCGGTCAAAAAACAGAAAAGTTTTGAGTTCGAAATACTAGTATTCGTATTTTATTGTTCGCATTCTTTCATCGAGCTGTGTGGCAATAGAGTTTGAGGGATGACGCGAGTGCTTCTCGTATTTTAATGGTAATTTTTAATGTTGCCATCATTGCAGTAGCGAAAATCCCGGGGCCGAGTCCGATCTTTCGGAGGTCTAGCAGAGAAAAGCTGGATAGCAAAGAAGAAATATTGATAATCCATTTTATCGATAAATTATCTGACGTTATCACGGGCGCATCCCCATCTCGTCAATGCAATGTTAATAATACACTTCAATTGATTTCACTTCGAGAATACGCATCAGATGAGGTCGACGGACTGGGAGGGCTTGTCGAATTTTGTCCTTTATCTGAACTATTGATTTTGTAAATTATTTTTTATAAAACTTTTGGCCAAAGAAATTAGAAGGGGGAGGCTCTGCGGGGCCAAAAAACGAGCAAAGAAGACCCCATTCCAATTCCACTGTAGAACCGCTGTCTCTTCATTTTGCACTCTCGTTCGAGCAATGAGAGAGCGTGCAGAATGAAGAGACGGCGGGTCGTATTTCGAGTTGCATACGTTGTTTTCATCCTGGAGATCGGAGGGCGATTCACCTTCTGCTTCGAGCATGATCACCTCGTTGAGAGTCTCTGAAAATATGGCATTAGATCTATAAAAAAAACCCAATAAAGCTGCGAATCAAGAATTCCGTGCTCGAATGTGATGTTTTTTTCCGAATTACCATATTAATGGAAAGTAATTTATAGGATAAAAAATGAAGAGAATAAAGAACGAACTAACCTTAAGTGGATCGGCTCTTGGACATCGGAGCTTCAAGCAACAGAATTTTAAGAATTCTACCTTTGTAGTCCATTGCAAACGGTGCTCTTTGGGCAATGTCGTCAATATCCCACTAGCGCTGTAAAGAATCTCTGAAAATATGAAATTAATCCCTCCAAATAGATTAGCCAAGGCTTGCAACATTGCCTCTTCGAAGAAAAATCAAAAGAAAAGGAAAGATATTGCTCACTTTTCAATGAATATTTACTCGAAAATCCGTTTCTTGCAGAATAGGCTGAGCGATTTTCAAAAGATCAGTCTCGACTCTCGAACGCTCTCCATTCTCCATGCTCTCTCGTACCGTCTAACCAACCAGCCGCTATTTTCGCCGCGTTTTCTCTGTACTCTCTCCGATCTGCCTGCTCTCTCGCTTTCAATAACGGGCAAACTTTTACTTTCCATCAGATTCTGATTTTACTCTTCAGGGCACCGAGTGGTGGCGCCCCGCAGAGTTTTTCGTTTCTCCTTTCTGCATGTTCTCTCACCCATCTGCATTCACTTTCTCCGTTTGCGATATCGTGCTTTATCGAAAACAAAGGGTAAAAAAGTGGGCGAATGTCAAAGTTTGCAGTAAATGCAGTATCCTGCGTGACTCAGGCTTGCTTCAGTAGATAGCAATGGGCAAATGACTTGGTCCGTGCTTTTCGAAACAGTGAGAATGGTTGAGGGCGAGATCGTTTGGTAGTGGGAAAAACGAATCAAGATTTATCAAATAATCCTTGCTTGCGCATGACACCTCAGACAACCTCTAATGCATTGGGGGCAGTGATCTGGTAAGGAGATTAGCAGAGACGGAGGAGTGAGAGGGAGAGATGGTACTACTCCTTTTTGACACCGTACATGTTGTAGCCGCTCCACTTCTTCAAATGAAGCTCCTTGTAGTCGGTGTGCAATTTGAAGTCCATCTAAACTTTCAAACATTATTTTGTGGAAAATTCCGATGTCTACTCACACGTCCTGCTTTCCCAATGTCACAATTGGAATCGTATCGCGAGGCGTGCGCGTGCCATTGGATGTTGCCAAAACTGCAAAATGTTCAATGTTTAGAGGGTGAAAAAGTATTCGTATACCTTTCCAAATAGAACCATAGCAATGGTTCAACAGTGGAGTGTGAATTTCGTATTTCTGTCCAGAGGAGTGGCACAAGTCACATCATTTGGGCAAATCCAAGAATCGAACGAGTCGCCTTCAATACGCATTTATGGAAACAAAATATGATTCAGGAAAATGTCCGGAAAGCTCTCATTTTCCCATTCAGAAGAATTATCCGTGGTTATGGCTTCTGCTCTGCAAAGTACCGCAATTTACTATCAAAATATTCGACCTAGAGACTTTCCCGGTAGATCAAATTGAAGTGCACTCACTTTTTGAAGAATATTTAGTCGATTATCCATCGCTCGTAAAAGACTGAGCCGTAGGTCCGCGTGTAGGACGGACACTCTGCAAAGTTGTTATCTTTCCAGGAAAAATAACTAGGAATACAAGAATAGAGTATGGGAAAACGAGAGAATCGGGTACTTCAGGAGGAACAATATTTGGGAGGGCGAATAGCTCAGAGTCGATCAATTATAAAGCGAGAGAGAGAGGAGACTCTCCCTGGGGACTCCAAGGGTGAAGAATCCGTGTCTTCATTACGTGTGCTCCTTCGCACAGAAGGCATTCAAGAGACAGAAAAAGGAGTAGTGAATTGAACACTGCCCGGGATCCAACCATCCTTCTCCCACTATCTCTTCCTCTCGCTCCCCCGTCTCTTCTAATCTCCCCACCAGATCGCTGCCCCTAATGCATTAGGAATGGCCTGGCAAGACACTCTCCTCCTTTCGCGTGCTCTCTCGCTGGTCAACGCCAGATCTCTGCCCCCAATGCATTAGAGATGGCTTGGCAATAAATGATTCTCTCGTCTCTCTCTCACCGGTCAGAGCTGCAAAGGAGCATGTGGACTGAAGCGACGAGCTGATCATCTTGACAGCCCTAGTACTGAGGCTGCGATCATTTTCACTCCTCCCCCGTATTCTTAAAACCAACGACAAACTTCATCCATCTGGGACATTCTCGGTAGCTTATCTTGCAAACACTCGACAAATTCACCACAATGTCAATACCAATTGATACAAGGACTGCGCAATTATGAATAAATATTTATCTGAATAATAGAAATATTAGGTGGAAGGACAGTTCCAGAATGCGTCATCGGAAAACGTCATATTTTTCCAATTTGTAATTGACCAGTTCACTATTAGAATCATGACTCCAGTTCTCCACTTTCTGCTCAAGACCAGATTCTGTGAATGTTCTACAGATGCCGCACAACACCGATAGAAATGAGGGAATCAAAGAGGGGAGAGGGGAGACGAATGAACGAACCCCCAGACCTCCTCATTACATCGTTACTAAAGAATATAAAAAAAATTTGTCTGTCTGTCCGTCTGTCTGTCTGTCTGTCTGTCTGTTTGTCTGTATGTCTGTCTGTCACGCCCAATTTTTTTTGCTCATATCTCGGCTTAATACTATCGTACACCCCTCGGACCTTCACCAAACAACTTCTCATGAAAAAAAATATCAGAAAAAAATCGATAATTGATTTCGTCATCATTATGCAATAATCCGTTTTTCGCACCGTTCGCGCCGGAAACTCAACCAAACGACTTGACATGAAATTCTCGAAAAAATCACTAACCTATTTCATCATCACTATGCAATATTACGTAATGATGATGCAATATACCGTTTTTTGCGCCGTTTTCGCCGGAAACTCAACCAAATCGATCGTGCTCGG
>LS486222.1:415439-435634 GCA_900490705.1 Pristionchus arcanus
TTTTCATGGGTGCCGTATATTTTCATGGGTGCCGTATATTTTCATGGGTGCCGTATATTTTCATGGGTGCCGTATATTTTCATGGGTGCCGTATATTTTCATGGGTGCCGTATATTTTCATGGGTGCCGTATATTTTCATGGGTGCCGTATATTTTCATGGGTGCCGTATATTTTCATGGGTGCCGTATATTTTCATGGGTGCCGTATATTTTCATGGGTGCCGTATATTTTCATGGGTGCCGTATATTTTCATGGGTGCCGTATATTTTCATGGGTGCCGTATATTTTCATGGGTGCCGTATATTTTCATGGGTGCCGTATATTTTCATGGGTGCCGTATATTTTCATGGGTGCCGTATATTTTCATGGGTGCCGTATATTTTCATGGGTGCCGTATATTTTCATGGGTGCCGTATATTTTCATGGGTGCCGTATATTTTCATGGGTGCCGTATATTTTCATGGGTGCCGTATATTTTCATGGGTGCCGTATATTTTCATGGGTGCCGTATATTTTCATGGGTGCCGTATATTTTCATGGGTGCCGTTTATTTTCATGGGTGCCGTTTATTTTCATGGGTGCCGTATATTAAGACAGAGCCAAATTTTGTACTCACTAGTCGTAATTTCGTCCCACTTTTAATATCGCGCTCGAAATACAAATCTCATTTCTCTCGGGATGAGCTCTGTTTCGTATAGCGCATGATGACTCAATATTCTCTACATTTCTTCAAGTCTAAGCTTCATTTCAAGCATTCTCAATTCCGTTCAAGACTACTCAAGTAGAGTTCGAAATACGGGCAATCGTCTCTTCATTCTTTACACTAGCTCACCGGTCAGAGAGGCGAGAGAGTGTGCGAAATGAAGAGACGATTACCCGCATTTCGAACTCTATACTCAAGCACTTTTGACCGTCCTTACTATTCCTCCCCCTCAAATTCGCGCATCCATTTCATGTTTAGAGCTGTCAAGATGAAGAATGCATCTCTTCATTTAGCGTACTCTCTCGTCACTCTGACCGGTTGAGAGGGTATGAAGAATGCATAGATTCGTGAGGCTCTTTTCCAATTATTGTGCCGATTTCGAGAATTTTCCTCACAGTAGGATGAACACCATGAATTCTCACATCACTTCGTTCTCGCCATAACTCATTCAAAATTTTTCTGG
Organism: Pristionchus arcanus; assembly: GCA_900490705.1. Taxonomy (NCBI): domain Eukaryota; kingdom Metazoa; phylum Nematoda; class Chromadorea; order Rhabditida; family Neodiplogasteridae; genus Pristionchus; species Pristionchus arcanus. The sequence continues at coordinate 416,607 of LS486222.1, forward strand.
ACATTCATGAATTTGCTCAAGATTCAATTGCTTTCCTTCCCTAATTATGCTCATTCAGTCTAGTTCTCGCATGTTTTTGCCCCTGACCTCGCCCTACTCGGGTCATTTTACTTTCTTTGTTATTGTAGACATTTCTTCCTCCTTCGTAGTTCTCATTTTTCGTTAGTACTGTACTCAATTTTCACTCAAATTCGTGACATTTTTGGTCCTCAATTTCGATACCCCTGAAGGAAATCACATTACTGCTTGCAGTCGGCCTTCCAATCCTTGCTCACTCGAGATGCTTCCTCAATTCCTCCTCTCCCTGCTCCTTCTGACTACTGCCGTTCACTCGAGAGTGCTCGACTGTACGTAATATCATTGAAGCGAGAGATTGCAAGGAAATTTGGAGTAACGCTGTTCGCTGAAACAGAAGAGCAGTAGCTCCCCATGCACCGAGGATCCAATTTACCAATTCCCCCCCCCCTTCTTCTCCTGAAGACTGTAAGTGATAGGTCTCACAAAACGCATCCTTCGAAATAAGCAGCTTTCACACAAATATCGCGCATTCTCCCGGAACGCACGTTCAAAACAGGCATAATTCCTGTATTCCACGCACTTACAGTTCGTTTTCCCCTCAAATTTCTAAGTAACTGCTAAAATGGGAATAAAGAAGAAATATGAGTCTGTTCATTTCACATGCTCTCTTGTCGCTAGAGCTGGCGAGAAAGTGTGCAATATGAAAAGACGGCGAATAATATTTTGAGCTCTAGACCGCATTACATCATGTGAGATCTTTGCAACGATGAAACCCCACTAGACACTAATATTGCATTTATTGCAATAATTCCTTTATCTTGCAAATATAGGAATGGCTTCGGAAGACTTACAAGCGAATAGACCGCCAATAAATAATAATAATGATTATTATTGTCTAGCAGTACTAAACAATATATATAAATATAATATTGTAATTTGCACAATTACTTATTAAATTAAATTAAATTAATTAAAAATAGTTAATTTCCAGCCAACGTCGACTGCACCACTCTCAATAAACAATAAATAACAAACAAAAATAAGCAAAAATAAATAAAAATATTTATTTTCCAGCCAATGTCGACTGCACCATTCTCCTTTCGTGCATGGACAATGAGGACTGCGTGAGAGTGACCGCGAGAAGATTCGATCTGGAATATTGTCTGGATGAAGGTATTACTGTAGCTTTTCTCTAATATTATTTTGTCTGAGGCAATAGGCATTCCACCTGGAGCATTCTGGATGAAGGTATTCTTAATTAGAGTAGTCAGTATGAAGAATCAGTCCGTTCATTCCCCGTGCTCTCCCGAAGCTCTGACCAGTGAGATACTATGAGAATTTAAGAGAGGGATTCTTGTTTTGGGCAACTCTAGTCCTAATTGGCCTTATCGTATTCATTTGCTCTGGAAAACTTGATCATGAAAAATAGAGAGCGATTCCTCACTTCCCAGACCATTTCGAAGATCTGAATCAAGTTTTCGGCCCACTAGCCGGTATGGGACTGTCAGGAACAGGCTCCTTTTCGGGAACAGGCTTACAGAGTCCAGAAATAGAAGCATTTCCGAGTATTTTCACCTCCACCCTCTAAAGATTATGCAAGATTATACTCTCTGCATGTCTAATTATGCTGTTGACCACGAAACTTTGAGACTTTCACGCATCTTTCATGCAATCATGTCTGCGAGACGAATGATGCCATTTAGAGCTTGAAATATGAGAACTCGTCTCTTCATTTCGCGCTCATCGCTCGTTCGGGCATGTGCGAAATGAAGAGGCAACGGCTCAGATTTTAAGCTTTTGTGCTATAGATTAAATTTAATATTTTTTTAATTAATGCAAATTTCAGAGATCCCTTCACTGATGGAGAAGCGTGCCTCATCCCTTCGCAAAATCCTCCTGTCCAACCTGGGCAGTCGCATGTCTGGAGGAAAGAAATAATCAACAATTGATAAATATCCGCTAATTTCACTCTAACAGTGGTTCTCTTGCTCTAAACCATTGCTGTAGTCTCTATTCCATTCGTATATTGCTAAATTCGCTGATTTCGCTTGCAGTCGAAAGTCGGGAGGAAGGAAGTAGATTGGATAAATACTTCTTAGTCCGTCAAACATTCCTAGACTCAATCGATCTCTGTGCTGTAATAAGTATCTCACTGCTGTCTCTAGTGGTCTCTATTTGCTTGTGATCCATTAATTCGCCGAATAAAAGTGTCCATTCTAATTAATTCTTTCCGGCATCCATCCCAGAACTCAACCATGAGGTTTGCTTTATCAAAACAAAATTAACTGGACAAACTTTATCTCTACAATCACAAATGATGGGATGGCATGGTCGATTTCGGACCATTCTTTGCTCTGCACGGGAACAGTTGGTCATGCCAGTAGCTGGAATCCTCATGGTAGTCGTCGACGCACAACGGGATTACACCGATTCTCTGTGTTCTGAGTCCAACGTCATCAACTGAAATGCACGTTCCTAAGGTAAATGATGTGGAACCTCCTGCGCATACCCACTGGACTAGAGTTCTATTATTGGAAATTTTTCCGGATTTCCAATATTAGACTGCTCTCATGACGAGAGAGCGTGAAGAATGAGGAGACTTTTGGAAAGCCATTAGTGTTATTGGAAAATCATTTTCCAATAAGAGAACTCTACACTGGACATACTCTTGTTCTGGTCCTTCCAGAGGAGGATGCGATCATGTTCACTGAACAGAATCTCATGGTTCGCTCGTATTTTTATTACTTTTCTGGAAAACTCACTGATCAATTCATTTTCATATCAACGTGACCGAGCGTGAGGCCGCGTGTAGGGCGGACACTCTGAAAATGTTACAAATAAGGACAGGAAGGAAAGGACGAAATGTGCAGTTTTGCATCTTGGCCGTTTGAAAACACGATCGAAATATGTTCTAAATGGCTGTGTTATCTCTCCAAAAAACGAAATTCGCGACCTTGGCGTATTTTTCACTAACAAATTACATTTTGAACAACATATCGATCAGGTAACGCGCAAAGCTCGATCTATGTGTAACCTTATGCTTCGTTCCTTTGTTACTACCTCTTCTGACGCGCTCTTAAAAGCCTACAAAATTTACATTCGCCCCCTTCTTGAAACATCCACTGTCATCTGGAACCCTACAGCCATTGGTCTTGTGAATAGGTTAGAGTCAGTGCAGCGAGAATTTACAAGGCGCATATTATGGAGATCAAACGTTCCATATCTCCCTTACCCCCAGCGACTCCAGTACTTCCAACTAGAGACTCTCGAATATCGCCGTGCGCTTAGTGACTTGTACTTCCTTTTTGACTCTGTACATGGATTCGCTCACCTAGATACCACTAATCTATACTCGATCTCTCCTCTCACTCGTGGTCTTCGTTCCTCTCATAGCTTACGTTTCGCACTTCCATTTCTGATGTCTGCTTCTTTTTCATCTTGCGCTACGCGATCGCTAACGCTCTGGAACTCCCTTTCTCCGCAAGTAGTCACCATGCCCCGCATTCCCTACCGTATTCTTCTTAAAAGAACCCCATCATTTGTTCTCCCAACTTCCCTTTTAAAATTGTAACACGGACTGCCACATGACCCCCATCCCAATAAGCTCGCCAGAGCCTGAAATACCACCTGTTGTCCCATACCGCCCCTGACACGCATTGTTTTGAGTGGTGAATAAAGTATAAGTATAAGTATAAGTATAAAATGAAATGATTAGCTCGGGAAGGCAGTGCAACAATGGTGTAATGCTTACGGAGAGGAAAATGATAGTGATAAGACAATGGAAAGAGATAAGACTGGGAAAAAGCGAAAGAGCGATAAGAATAAGAAGAAGAAAGCAAGAGACATTGAGACTTTGGCGAAGATTAGAAGAAACACGAGCGTAGATTCAGTATAATCGATAAAGCAATCTTGGAAAGGAGTACACGTATACAAGTGGGAATGAGTGGGATAATTTAGAGTCCTTCCTCACTTCCTTCTCACTATAAGCAGAACAGTTGCGTTGATTTCAGCAATCTCTCTTCTTGAGGAGAAGAAGCTCTCTCACCGATGAGAGAGCACGAAAAATGAAGAGACGGACTCTTCATCGTGACAGTGCTAATCTCGCTGGTTTTCTCTCAAAACATCGGAACAGAATAAAATTTATCGCTACAATCACAAAAGGGTGGGATGGCATATCCATTTATGCCCTCATCTTCCAATTCGGGTGGACATTTCTGGTGATCAATGGTCTTTTAATGATAGCAGAGATCGCAATCCCAAGGTCTGCATAGGTTACGGAGTGGGCATGTTTATCAACTGAAATCCGAAATGTGAAGGAGATGGAACTTTTTGCTCGATTACTCACGGAATCTCATGGTGCAAGAAGCAGCAACGATCTGGTCAGAGTAGCGACCACCTTTGTGGAATGGGCTCGGTCATAATCACAATCTGAAATCCGATTTCCTTTAGAACCAGTAATGTCTCTCTATTAACCTCCTCTTAGACACATCCCGGAGGCAGAAGCAGCACATTGTCGTTTGGAATTGGTCAGAATTGGCTGGATTCCATTACGGAGCTACGTAATCATCAGCATTGACTTGACGGCAAGTTTCGATGTGGTTAACTCAGGAGTCAAGGCGTCAAGAGCCCCTCTTTTGACGTCGTCGCTCCAGAATCTGAATAGGAGGAAGCTATCGGAGTTCTCATCTTTGCGTGTCAACTGAATTGTCAGGGAAAACAAACAAAAGTAGTAAAATAACATCTCACTTTTATATTTATCTTCCATTAAAATCTTAGATTGCTCGATTATGGAGCGAAAGTCCGCATGTAGGGCGGACACTCTGAATTGGTTGAAAATTGTGGGAAAGTAAGACGGCGAATAAAAGTGGAATAGCGCGCTACGGCAACGCGACGATAGAGAGAAGACAATGGGGAAAAGTCACGCGGAATGGGAAATCAGAGCGATAAGGATAAGAAGAAGAAAAAAATGAAGTGAAGAGTGTAAAGCTATCAGGATCTATTCCTTGGCAGCATTCTCCCCCCATGATATTCTCCATCATAAAGTACATATTTATTTTGATAGAAATGCCATAAGTAAGCACTTTATTACTACAATCACAAATGGTGAAGTAATACGGACGAATGGGTCTCCTCCGAAGCGGCAGTCGTAGATATGACATACTGTGGCGGCACATAATGGGCATTTCGTAGTTGATAAAATCGCAATCCTATGGTCGACAGAGGTTGTTGAATGAACTCGGTCAGTCTTTGAAATCTGAAATAATGTCTGAAAGTCACAGTACTGGTATTCGTTAGAGAATAATTAATAAAGATGCGCTTCTCTTACCGGCGAGAGAGCACGTGAAATGAAGAGACGGTTGTGCCATTTCTCGAGCTCTAGTGATTGTGCCGTGCCGAATGCATTAATTGCAGATACCTGGCTCGCTCTACTGTTTCCAACAGTGAGTAAGGCACATCTTGTCCGGGTCGAAGGTGCATCAGAATCGGAATTGAATACCAATACCTCGACCAATACGAAATACCTAGATAAAATTTAACTGAATTATACTCATTTTCGCGAAAACTAATCAGAGTAATCAATTAACAACTCACTTATTCAATTCGTATCTGATTCATATCGGCGATAGCTCTAGAAACGAGTGTGTGTCCGCGTGCAGACCGGACAAACTATAATGATAAAATGTATACTATCGTATTAGGAAAAGCAAGAAGATAATCCGACAAATGAAGAGTACGCGAATTCGTGCCGCCAAAATACCAAGAAAGCAGAGATCAGCAAAGAATGACTCAGAGAGCAATCGAGCTTGAGGTCTTTTCTCCTTTCCTTCCCACACTCTCATTACCCCGAACAGCCGTCTCCACTCTGAGCCACTCGATATTTCCTTGAATTGAATTGCAACATCTGATCAAAACGACATGGATAACAAATGAAGACTTTTCCACTTCCCTATCGATTTCATTGATTGCATTTCTGATCAAATAATAGTGCCAGTAATCACTTTATCGCTACAATCACAATACAGTAATTTGGAAGGAGTCCTAAGACCGTTCATGAAGTCACAATCGATGATGACTCATAGGGAATGGTAATGCCGTCTCCCTCGTTTTCTCGTTCTTTCGTTCCACGCTGTATTGTCCGCACTCGGCCATCGACAAGGAGCATTTTATTGCAATCTGAATAGGATTCGGTTTAAGCATGGTTTGACTCTCTCACTTTCACATGATCTCTCACCGACGAGAAAACGTTCCAAAAGCGCGCTAAATGGACTCACCTTCGAAACTTTATTGTTATTATCGCAAGTGCAAGGTTCTCGATAGTAGAGAGCTGTTCGCGTGTAGGACGGACAATCTGTAAATACAGTCTGGATTTACAGGAAAGAGTCCTCGAAAAATATGATGGTCATGGTTGAAATGAAAGATCGGTAAGTAAGATGAAGCAAGGGGAGAGAAAATGAATGAATTAAGAGAAGGCGATCAGGAAAATAGTGAGCATGAATGAAGGAGGACAGTCGGGCTGGATGTCCACTTCTCCTCCCTGTTACACTCAATGAATCAACGGACGGTCTGTCTCTCTCATTTCGCATGCTCTATTACCTCTCTGCTCGGAGAGATAGTTTGCAAAACGATGAGACCATTTCTTGCGAAACCATCCCTGTCTTACACCCAATGAATCATTTGAGTCGGGAGAGTGAAAGAAAGAGCGGGGTCATTGGCGAAGGGGATGGGGAACGGAAGGAATGAGATAGCAATAAAAGAAGAAGACGGTAGCTGATGTAATCTTTAGAAAATACCATCATGTCATGTTGTAGGAAAACATGGAAAAGAAATGGGATTTGAATGAGCTCCATAAATGCACAGTAATGAAAAAACACCGCATCCTTTTCATGATAGTTGGATGAGTTTGCTCAGAGTAGTATTCGCTTTATCGTTCCAATCATAAAATTGTGGGGGTGTCAGAGGTTGGACCGAAATTGAAAATGTATGGGCATGGACTTTAGTTTCTTGGTATGAGATGACATTGTTTCTTTTTCCTTTTCTATCTTTCTGTTCGTTGTTCCATTATGAACTCTCTTGAGCGCGTCCGAGATTCAAGTGTTAAGCGGTAGCTTCACAATCTGAAATGGAATCCGGTTAGACAGGATCTGACTCTCTCACTTTTCCATGCTCTCTCACTTGTCTGACCGACGAGAACACATGCATGACGTATCGAATTGTAATCACATAGTTGCTCACCTTTGAATTATTCTTATCGTTGTTGATGCTAGTAGTTTCTCGTTATCGAGCGCGGTCCGTGTGTAGGTCGGACGAACTGGAATAACAGAAGAACATTCGATGAACCCGCAGAGTATAGAGGTCATGAGCAACAATCAATCACGTGAACAATGAGGCAAGCGAAAAAAAACGCGGAGGTTAATCAAGAACGTAAAGTGAGAAAAGAATTAAGGAGGCGATCTGGTTGGATCTCTTCTTCTCCTCTCGCTCACACTCACTCATTACACCTAACAGTTGTCTTGTCTATGGCTGGCGGAGTGAAGAATTTGACTCTTCATCCCTCGTACTCTCTCAGCGGAAGGAGAAAAAGTGCGGGATGAAGAGACGAACTCTTCATTCCTACCACCTTCCCCTTTCCGCTCTACTTTCTTTCTTTCTTCGGAATTCCCAAGACTGCAGAAGCTATTTCACAGAAAGCATCATCTCCTTTTCTTCACTCCCGATCTCACATTTATCGCACATGCTTGGTAAAATCAGAGTATAGTAAACACTTTATCGCTACAATCCAAGAATTTTCTCCCGTAGAATTCCTTTCTGGATGATGGTAATTTTGCTCGTCAGCGAGCAACTTCCAATGGTGGGCGAACAATGGTTTCGGTCCTTAGACGTTATCGAAGCAGAGACAGCAGTTATCTAGAGAATGAAAGGATAGCGAAAAGAAGGACTCAAAATACACGAGAATGTCTCTTCATTTTTCACTCTCGAACACTCAACCGGCAGAGAGAGCGTGTGGGTGGAAAATGAAGAAAAGGCGGGTAAAGTTTTGTCCACTATGGAAACAATTTACAGTCGTCAGGAGCTTGGTTGGCGGTGTATTTTCGCTAAACTCTCACCTTTGAATCTTTTTTCAATTGCTATAGTCGCAATTGATTCGTCATTAGTTCACCATAGTCCGCGTGTAGGTCGGACACTCTGGGAGTGGTATTCCTTTATATATCGATAATGCGATTGGTGGAGCAAATAGAAGAAAACATCCACGCGGAGCTCAAACACGTTCAGTATAGATAGAGAAGTAAGAGCTTTTTTGCTTCATGAAAATATAAGAGGAAAAAGACAGGGTCAGACTTAGAATAAAAGAGGACCTCTACTGAGTTCAGTCAAGAAAGAAGAGAGAAGTGCGACTGGCTTAGGTCGTTCCAGTCCTCTCAGCCCCCTCTTTCCTCCATTACCCAGAATGTATGCCTTCCTTTATCCATAATACTTCCCCGAATGCCCGTCTGACTCGCTCATTTCTCTTTTCACGACGCTCTCTCGTCGGATAGAGAAGCGAGAGAGATCACAGGAAAATGAGAGAGTTAGAGCCCTCCCTCTCTTTCGCTCCACCAATAAGCAGAACGGATGACTGGCGCTTTCCCATTGCATCTATCCGCACCAGAATCTTCCTCCATCCTCCAGCCTGACTTTCTCATTGCACGATGCTCTCTCGTCCATCAGAGAACCAAGAGATTGCGGGAAAGTGAGGGAGTCAGAACATTAATCTTTTCCTCTTTCACTACGACCTTCCCTTCTCATTCATATTCTGATGTGCAGTCAAAGGGAACTAACATTGAATGATAACTGTTTATCTGTTCCAGTAACAAAGATCTCAACAATCAATCAATCACAGTGATTCCTCAGACAGAAAAGGCACGGATGTTTTCCAGAATATCTGGACAGTTCGAATTCCTCAGCGAAGCCTGTAATCACGACAGTGTAGAGTTGTTTATGTCTTCAATTCATGCTATTCATAAGGACCACTTTCAAAATTTCTGACACATTGTTCTTACTAGAACAAGTTATCACAAGTGATGAGGATGAAATACTCTCGATCAGCGAGCTATACACGAGGCATGAAACGACGGACTCTTCATCCTAGCCCCCTGGACAGCCCTAGTTTCACTCTACCACTGCAGACGGCCTCTGAGTCGGGAAGTACCCGATTCTCCGGTATTCTCGGCAGACGCTCCATTCTCGCACTCTAAAGATGCATGTTGAAGAACGCCAATCAAGGTTCGTATTTCATTAGAAAAGTAGCAGTTAAATCAACAAGAAAAAGAATCTGTAAGAACAGTACCCATGTCTGGCCTGCACTTTTCCGTCGTGTCTTTGAACTTTGAATATTCTATGTAGATGACTGACTTCATTGGGCACGGGAAGAACGGGAAGAAGCATTACCTGCAGATAATTTACCCGCATACCGGACATGTTCTCTGCGAATGGTGCAACTCCTTTCTACTGATATTATATCTGACCTTTTCCAAATAATTCTTGAATTTGATGCAACTGCTCATTTGCAGGAAGAGTCCGTGTGTAGACCGGACAAACTGAAATTCCTTAATTATTAAAAAAATAATATTAATCAAAAAGACAGAGAGAATTCAACGAAGTGAAGGCCCGCAAATGCATTGGTGAAGCTATGGAACAGGATGAGACTTGAGTGTGGCTCTTTCTATTACACTGACCGGCTCGACTGATCAATACCACTCTCTCTTCGCGTCACACACTACCCCACTTCGCCTAACTTGCGGGAGGCTCACAGACAGCGTTGTATTTCGATTGTAAAATCGCTCGACGTGAACCTTTTAATTATTGTTAGACTGATCGACAAGTGAGTATGTGGTAGAAAGAGCAGTTGTCATGATGAAAACTCCACAGATGAATCTTACTATAGTCTACAGAGAAAAAAATCACTGGTCCTCCCAATCTCCTGTCTCGGTCTCTTCATTTCGCCGGCTCTGTCGCAAGATAGCATGGAAAATGAAGAAAGGCTCCTCTAACTTCCATCTCTCCTCCATCCCCAAGCCTCGTTTCAAATGATAGATTCAAATTTATCGCGAAGATAATACAATAAGGAAGTGCATATATTTGTTTCTTCTTAATATCACAACCGCTCCTGCTCTTTTGATAACTTGCTCGCCATCATTGAGGAATAGTGTCGGTGCTCCGTGTACTCTGGTATAGGTTCAATGAAGCCATCTGCAACGAACATTAATGAGCAGATGATCGCTATGCAAAAACACGGAAAACTGACCAAGTCCAAATAATAATAATTCTTGACTTTGATGCAGCTGCTCAGTTGCAGCGCAAGTCCGAGTGTAGACCGGACAAACTGGAATCACAAATTATTTATAATAGTTGCAAGAAAAAAAGTCGCTACTGGACAAAAAGAAGTAGTGAAACGGGGGACTCGAATGCGGCTCTTCCCATTACACTGATCAGCTGAGACGACCCCCCCTCCCTTGCCTCCTTTCCCCTCACAACCCCACCAGAACTCTCTCACTCCATCTGATCGACGAGAGATTGTGTGGAAGTGAGCCAGTTCTGATGTCTCTGCCTCTATCACTGGTCAAAACACCCTATCACCAGCAGTAGAAGGGGAGAGTTGTTGTTGTTGTTTGCAGCATTTCAATGCCTCACTGACGATCTCGACTCGTGAACAACTCAGAATAAATATTCGCTCAGAATACATATTCATCAATCATCCCCTTTTCCTCACAAAATCTAACTTGCTCGTAGATAGTTCAAAGAAGCTGTGCTTTTGCAGTACGAATGCGAGGTGATAGACGAACTAAACCAGAGAAAGAAAATAGCACATTGACTGAAGCGTTCTCGAGTTATGCTCGAAATACCATCCCTGTCCAGCCATCTCGCGCCTGCACGCTAGGGCATCTCTCCGCAGAATACTCACCGATTCTTACCCCCACCACTCTCGCTTACGACCATACCCCGTTGACCATGTATTAATTGTATGCTAACAAGTTGAAATATAACTCGGCCTTCTTGTTCAGAGCTGATCGGGTAGCCGTCTCTTCATTTCACAGCATCTCACAACTCAGATCGGTGAGAGATCACGCTAAATCAAGAGACTATTATTTGCATTTCGGACTGCACACTTGTTTTTCTTCCTAACTATCAGGTGTAAACAACACAGGACAATGGAACACGAGATAATTGTTATGAGTCAGGGGGCAATTATGGGAGTGTTACAGGAGGGCGGCTCCTACAGGAAAGAGAGAGAACAGATCAGTCACCTTCGTTCTCCATACATGTGCTATTTGCGTATTTTTTTCTCATTTTCACTGTGTTGTACTCCTGTCTCTAGCTGATTTCATCGTTTTCGCAGATTGTCCGGCCTACATTCGGACAGTGTCAGCGACAGCTGTACTTAGAAACGACAACATCACTATATCTCAAATATGTCATTTCGAGTCCTTCCTCACCTCTACCCACCATCGCAACAATCTGGCCTCCTCAATCTCCACTGAGTCCTTTTTTCAATGGATACATCGCCCTTGTTTGACATTGCTTGTTGTTTTTGGATAAATTTTTTTAAACCGCAGGATTAGCCGCATTTTCCGTCTTAGTCTATTCAAATAGATAACTATCATGCGTTTGAAATGCTCACAAATGCTTGTCAGCAAAGCGCGCGCTCTCTCTCTCTCTCTGTCGGCACTCCGTCAAGTGACATAGAAGGCAAACTTACGAAACAGCAGCTCCCGATTTTCTATCACGAATTGGGGCATACCCAGTCAACAGTCAACATCGCAATTATCGTAACAAGAGGAAATATAGGCAGAGCACTGACCCACATCTCACCTCTGACAATGAGTCAGCAAGGGCCGGCCATTGCAATCGTTGAATCTCTCTATTCGTGCCTATGTTTATCCAAACATTCATTGACACGAATCGTTCAATACATTCCATCAGGAGTACTCACTTTGTACACTGCCTAATCAGATTTCTTTATCGGGCATTCTAAGCCAAAAACACGAAACAGCTTCAATAATCTACTGAAAACAACAAACGATAACAGGGAAAACACTTTCTAACTAACTACTGTATTCCGAGATCACTCCTCACTTCTCATTAGTTCATGATTACGAGGTGATACTCTACAGAATTGTTTGGAGATAAAGGAAAACGGAGCAAAGATTGAGATACACAACGGTAACGTGAGATGGTTCATCACTAGAGAAACGGTAAAAAGGAAGGGCCACTCGAGACTAGACTCTAGTCTCGATTTACTCCTTCTTGGGGACGATATGGGACAGGCCGATGCCCGTGGTCAGTGGCTCGACTCCCGCGAGCGCGAGCTCGGACTTGCGCGCGCCCCATCCGCGTCGCGCGTCACGCGTCCAACGCGGAACGACGTCGTCCGCGAGCAGGCGGTGCATCACCTGAGGAGGAGGAGAAATTGATCTTTGATCTAAGAGACATTTCACCTAGACTAAACACAATGCCAGCGAAAAATTATTCTTGTTATAAGTATTTCGTCTCCCCGAGGAATCATTTTTAAATCAATATAGAAATCTAGTAAGAACAGTGAAACCTAAAGCAACCATTCTGAATGCAATACCTTTTTGCAAAACATGAAACCAAGCACTATTCAAACTTTCTATGCCGCGTTCCTCTTCACTAATCGACCATCTAGCTATCAAGTACCGTATACTAAAGTCACTACAGCTGTATACTCTAGGCACTACAGTATCCCTCCTATCGTTACTCTGCCCTCTCTACCGTACCTGTTCATGGTTTCTGAAGGGCAGCTTTCTCCACTCGGCCTCCAGATGCGACGGCAGATTCGCGTAGAAGGGAGCGGGCTGGAAAATTGCAATTATTTTCCGAAATTATATCAAGCCGTCATCTTTCACGCCCTCTCAACCTCATTGAAACAAGAAGTGAAAAACCGCCGACATGCAAGTCCTACATTAGCAATCACCTGCAAGTCCTACATTAGCAATCGTTTTGCATTTATCAGTGCTCATTTAAAAAAAAATTTTTAAAATAAAAGTACCTTCGGCTTCCTCAGCGGGTATCGGCCCTCGCCGTAGAAGTCGTCCAGATTGAGGCGCTGAAAGAATTGGGGTTTATTGAAGTAGAAAACGCGTTCCAATCAAGAGTGAGCTCCACTGCCCGATTATACGAACTCCGTAAAACACACAAATCCCGTGCCGAAAAATAATGTACCCTGATTTTGAATATCGCATAGAAATATATATATTGTACATGCCCGAATTGCAAGAGATAAACGCCGCACAGACTCATCCAATTGTATGCTAATCAGGAAACACGAAACTGACCAAGCATGCATTCATTTTCTTACCTATTTTCCCAGTAACTTTTCTCGGGGTCTTATTCCGTCGCACTCTTTTTTCCTATCGTATCCCCCCTTTTCCGTACTCTTACTGTGCCCTAATCTACCGTACTCACATCAATCGGGAGCAACTCGTCCTCCGTCTTCAGTCCAGTAACAATGGGGGAGGCGATCTTCTCGGGCAGGAAGTGACGAGACGGCGACATCTCGACCACGTGCAGACCCTGGAGTTAAAATATTCAAGTAATAAAAAAAAACAGGGGGGAGGATATCGTCTCTTGCAGATACGATTTGTTAAACAATATTCGTTTTAGTTTAGAAGACAAATGTCATCTGTATTGAGGCTCAGTGAAACAGCTATGAATATGCCGATGTGGTAACCGAAATGCACCTAGTTCCAATTACGAGCGGCCGTAGGCCGCTCGCGGTCGCTTTGCGAGTGAAGAATGAAGAATGAATTCGACTCTCACTGATTGGATTACTCTCCTCTCTCCCCTCACTCTCTCGCTAATCCAATAAATGCGCCAGATTCTGTCCACGAGAAAATATCGAAATTCCCCTAGTTGTAATAGACGAGCGGCCGTAGGCCGCTCGCGGTCGCTTTGCGAGTGAAGAATGAAGAATGAATTCGACTCTCACTGATTGGATTACTCTCCTCTCTCCCCTCACTCTCTCGCTAATCCAATAAATGCGCCAGATTCTGTCCACGAGAAAATATCGAAATTCCCCTAGTTGTAATAGACGAGCGGCCGAAGGCCGCTCGCGGTCGCTTTGCGAGTGAAGAATGAAGAATGAATTCGACTCTCACTAATCCAATTTATTGCGCTCGATTCGTGTCCTCCGGAAATATCGAAATTCCCCTAGTTGTAATAGATTCCCCGAAATAAATAAACTATTGGTTGAGAAAAAAAGGCGCATTGCTTCTGCTGGACGATTTAACTTTTGGAAATACAGTGAAGCATACACCAGCCTAGTCCCAAAACTCCACAACTGATAGATCTATCAACCTTTTTACGTCTCCCGCTACTTCAGAAAGCCGTTCGTTCGTGAAAACATTTTCACCGTCATCATAGTTGAGCCAGTCCGTTCAGGGCTGCTACGTCGACCAAAGAATAAAGAACAAAGATCAACTATCGCATCTTTCTCTCGGCAATCTGCTGGAACCTCTCCTGATTGAGCAGACCCGCTCTTGGGGTCATCGCTTCCAAAGCACCGCCCCCTTTCCCTAACCCGGCTTGACTAGTGCGCGCGCTTACCTCAAAGCTCTCACCTTTCTCTCGGCAATCTGCTGGAACGTCTCCTGGTTGAGCAGCCCCGTGATGAAGGCGTGCGTGAGGGCGAGGTAGTTTTTCGTCGAACCCTCTACCTGGAAAGAGAGAGAAATGATGGCGGAGAATATGAAAAGCAATGTTGAGCGATCCTCCAACTTTGGTGTGTACCCCCACGATTGGGCCGCGGTGCACTCGAAAATTAGGCGGAAATATTGATTTTTCACACTTGTACCCACGGAAAACACCCTCTTGTACCCCCAGCAAAACGAGTCGTTGGTGGTTCGCGCTCAACACTGATGGAAAGGAAAGGAGGATCATGCTACTTTCTAGTAGTTGCTCAAGGAACAGAGAAATCCTCCACCTGTGAATGGAAACCGGTTGGATTTGTAGTAGGTCACATTAGGATTCTCATACACTTGTTTGGGCACTCAGATTAGCATCGCCCACATGGTCCATGCAACTTGAGCATGCCATAACTGCTCCTCGTCGATAACAATATGCATTATGATTTTTTCGTCAAGAGCCGCTATATAATCACGGCTGGAGCGAGCACAGAGCCTATACACTAATGATGAAACCAGAACCTGTCAGTCAGAATTTTGAATGTCACATATATTTATTTATTTTTATTAGAGCATACATTTCCGACAAATCAAAAATTGAAACCACCCGTGTATATCATTCCTCCGTGAAACATCAATCATACAATCCCATCAAAGCAGCAAATACCCTCGTCCGTCACTCTATTACTCTCTACACAATTTCCCTCAAACAACCAAAGATCAAAGATCAAACTCCATCCCTACTCACTTTCACGTAGATGTCCTTGATGCCGATGGCCTCGCAGATCTTCTGCAGGCTAGGATGGCAGGTCAGGCCTGAGAGTGGAATTTCTTGAGCTTTTCAGAGAGAAGACCCGGTAATTTGCGTTTTCGCTGATGGGATATCAATCCAGCCCACCGCTACCTTGAATGCCAGGCAGTCGAATGTTAGAAAAATACTAAAAAAAAACAGTAGCATCCCCGATTCCACACCACTACTAGGCCTTCTACAACAACGGTAACACTAATGTCAGATGCGGTCATCGTATAACATAACAACAACAATAACAATAACAACAATAAATAATAAAACCACCAACCGAATCCCGCGGGTCTTCTCTGCGCGAACACGCGCGTGTTCCTGCACTCGGCGTAGAAGTCCTGGCAACTAGTTATCGTTAACCAAGTATCGCTTATCCATTTATCTTAGTTAAGATGTTATTATTTTCTACTCTTTACCAAGTTGACGTCCCTTCAACGCTATAATCGATAATCGAAAGCGCTGTGTTCCCCTCAAAAACGGTACCAAGTTGGCGTCCCTTCAACGCTACAATCGATAATCGAAAGCGCTGTGTTCCCCTCAAAAACGGTACCAAGTTGGCGTCCCTTCAACGCTACAATCGATAATCGAAAGCGCTGTGTTCCCCTCAAAAACGGTACCAAGTTGGCGTCCCTTCAACGCTACAATCGATAATCGAAAGCGCTGTGTTCCCCTCAAAAACGGTACCAAGTTGGCGTCCCTTCAACGCTACAATCGATAATCGAAAGCGCTGTGTTCCCCTCAAAAACGGTACCAAGTTGGCGTCCCTTCAACGCTACAATCGATAATCGAAAGCGCTGTGTTCCCCTCAAAAACGGTACCAAGTTGGCGTCCCTTCAACGCTACAATCGATAATCGAAAGCGCTGTGTTCCCCTCAAAAACGGTACCAAGTTGGCGTCCCTTCAACGCTACAATCGATAATCGAAAGCGCTGTGTTCCCCTCAAAAACGGTACCAAGTTGGCGTCCCTTCAACGCTACAATCGATAATCGAAAGCGCTGTGTTCCCCTCAAAAACGGTACCAAGTTGGCGTCCCTTCAACGCTACAATCGATAATCGAAAGCGCTGTGTTCCCCTCAAAAACGGTACCAAGTTGGCGTCCCTTCAACGCTACAATCGATAATCGAAAGCGCTGTGTTCCCCTCAAAAACGGTACCAAGTTGGCGTCCCTTCAACGCTACAATCGATAATCGAAAGCGCTGTGTTCCCCTCAAAAACGGTACCAAGTTGGCGTCCCTTCAACGCTACAATCGATAATCGAAAGCGCTGTGTTCCCCTCAAAAACGGTACCAAGTTGGCGTCCCTTCAACGCTACAATCGATAATCGAAAGCGCTGTGTTCCCCTCAAAAACGGTACCAAGTTGGCGTCCCTTCAACGCTACAATCGATAATCGAAAGCGCTGTGTTCCCCTCAAAAACGGTACCAAGTTGGCGTCCCTTCAACGCTACAATCGATAATCGAAAGCGCTGTGTTCCCCTCAAAAACGGTACCAAGTTGGCGTCCCTTCAACGCTACAATCGATAATCGAAAGCGCTGTGTTCCCCTCAAAAACGGTACCAAGTTGGCGTCCCTTCAACGCTACAATCGATAATCGAAAGCGCTGTGTTCCCCTCAAAAACGGTACCAAGTTGGCGTCCCTTCAACGCTACAATCGATAATCGAAAGCGCTGTGTTCCCCTCAAAAACGGTACCAAGTTGGCGTCCCTTCAACGCTACAATCGATAATCGAAAGCGCTGTGTTCCCCTCAAAAACGGTACCAAGTTGGCGTCCCTTCAACGCTACAATCGATAATCGAAAGCGCTGTGTTCCCCTCAAAAACGGTACCAAGTTGGCGTCCCTTCAACGCTACAATCGATAATCGAAAGCGCTGTGTTCCCCTCAAAAACGGTACCAAGTTGGCGTCCCTTCAACGCTACAATCGATAATCGAAAGCGCTGTGTTCCCCTCAAAAACGGTACCAAGTTGGCGTCCCTTCAACGCTACAATCGATAATCGAAAGCGCTGTGTTCCCCTCAAAAACGGTACCAAGTTGGCGTCCCTTCAACGCTACAATCGATAATCGAAAGCGCTGTGTTCCCCTCAAAAACGGTACCAAGTTGGCGTCCCTTCAACGCTACAATCGATAATCGAAAGCGCTGTGTTCCCCTCAAAAACGGTACCAAGTTGGCGTCCCTTCAACGCTATTATCGATAATCGAAAGCGTTTTGTTTTTCACCGAGCGATTTGTCCACTGTAAACCCTCAACGCAAATGTCTTTGTCGCTCACGAAGACGCAATCGATACCGTCGACACGTCATCGACTCCTCTATTGCGCCGCAACCACCAATCATCACTGCGGAGACGCGCGAGCCCATTCATAGTGCGCCTCCCGAAACCAAAACCCAATTGACCGTTTAGTCAAGTGGTTAACGCGCGCGCTTGTCGCCCGATCGTCGCTGGTTCAATCCCAGCCGGCGACAAAATCTATTGCCGCTCTTGCCAATGATGGATTCCATCATTCCATCATGCCTCATCCATCATCCATCAATCAAAAACTCCCTAACTTGCTGAAATATAGAGAAAGGAATTTAAGTTATTATTTTAAATTAAATACTTTTATATTTAACTCCCAGCGCTTGCACGTTTCACCCCTCACTAATCATAATGCGTGCACGCTGCTAAGTGATCATGAATTTGGACGCATTCGAACCGATCAATAGCCAACAATCTGCCAATCTAGATCTCAATTAGACTTGCAAATATCACTCCGAACTCTCTCGTTTCACCTAGCATGCATATTCCAGGCAATAACTCATTTCATCGATTTTCCGCATACTCTGAGTTAGATCCCCAATTCACTCGCCATCATCATGAAGGCATTGCATCGCCCAACCAGCAAATGCTTCCTAGCCTTTTCCTGTTTCATCCACTTAATATCACGCGTGTCGCCTAAGAATTGAATAGATTCAGGGGGTGGTAGGTACAAGATTTGACCCATGCATTTGAATGCAGTTTTTGATGGTCCATAGGGTCCTTAACAAGATGGCATCGAGTTTTGTACGAAATATTCGATTTTAGCCTCAGGGCAGAGCCTCAAACTTTTGAAAAGCTGAAAAATGCCCACTTTGGTGTCTCATATCTCTGTTCGGATTGACTTTGGTGACTACTTATTGATTGTCAAAATGTTCCTATGATAGTGGGCAATATTCCTGTGCTTTTGGGCTGTTCATTTTCTTATCAGTATTTATGCAAATCGAATAAAACGTTTAGTGCGAAACACAGATCGAAGCCCATGGTTTTTATGAGCTCATTGGAAAGAACGCAACGAGACGATTCGAATGATATGCTGAACATGTATATTATTTAGGTGCGGAACAGAGATAATTGCGTTTAAGTGATTATTTTCCCCTCATTCTATGATTTTTATCACCCTCTCCCTCTCATTTAGCACGCTCATTTCTCATTTCACGCCGCGCCGATCGGCGTATCGGCCGCTCTCGTTATATTTTCTAATGAATTCAATCGTTCTCTCGTTGCACAATAGTTAAGAAG
>LS486222.1:436304-493181 GCA_900490705.1 Pristionchus arcanus
CTTCTTAACTATTGTGCAACGAGAGAACGATTGAATTCATTAGAAAATATAACGAGAGCGGCCGATACGCCGATCGGCGCGGCGTGAAATGAGAAATGAGCGTGCTAAATGAGAGGGAGAGGGTGATAAAAATCATAGAATGAGGGGAAAATAATCACTTAAACGCAATTATCTCTGTTCCGCACCTAAATAATATACAAGTTCAGCATATCATTCGAATCGTCTCGTTGCGTTCTTTCCAATGAGCTCATAAAAACCATGGGCTTCGATCTGTGTTTCGAACTAAACGTTTTATTCGATTTGCATAAATACTGATAAGAAAATGAACAGCCCAAAAGCACAGGAATATTGCCCACTATCATAGGAACATTTTGACAATCAATAAGTAGTCACCAAAGTCAATCCGAACAGAGATATGAGACACCAAAGTGGGCATTTTTCAGCTTTTCAAAAGTTTGAGGCTCTGCCCTGAGGCTAAAATCGAATATTTCGAACAAAACTAGATGCCATCTTGTTAGGGACCCTATGGACCATCAAAAACTGCCTTTTTCATATTTTCCACTTTTTCAATGTACCTGGACTTATGCGATTCTTAGGCGACACGCGTGATATCCCCTCAGAAGACACTTCAAATCCAATATTTGAGTGAACTTCGCTTTCTATCAAAAAACATCATCCGCAGGTTTGGCGTTTCCCATTTTTTACTATTCAGAAGGGCGTTCATTTGCGTTTCACCCTCACAATATCGCTCTCACCTGATAGATCGTTCTATCCTCATGCAGCTGCACGTAGAACAGTTTGCGCGACGCCATCTTCATCGCGTTCATGATTGCCGTCGATGTTCTGGAAATATTTGATAAATTAATTAAATAATATTTCAATATTTTGTAAACTATGAAAACATTTGTCCATCATCTGCCGTACGCGCATTAGATTGAACAAACGCAACTGAGTATCATTCCTTTGTGAAGCGCCTTTTTCACGGTGAAAATAAACCATAGTTTTTCCTGCCAACCCTCCTCTTCAGAAATGGATATTTTATTGCCTTTTCTAAGTGTTGATGATCAAGTACATATTGTAACCAACGATCACCATCATCGTTCCTTTGCTCCTTCAAACCTCGATCTCACCCACACACTAATGCCTTTCCCGAACATTGTGTGCACAAAAACTAATTCATATTTATTAATGAACAACGGCATACGAGAACACAATTAGTCACCGATTTCTCTCCAGTCTATGACTGCTCTGTGAACCATCAATCTTACCAAACCTCATCCTATCTTTACCGAGTTCTCTGCTATATAATTATTTATTTTTACGAACGTTGATCGTTGACTCTACTTATTGAAAATTTCTAATTGAAACCCAAGTCTATTCGATGATACATTTACTCTTTGAAACCTCGATCTCAACTATGCAAGGGCGCCTTTCCCACCGCATACCCTGCCAGTCCCCTTCCACTTATCATGCAAACAGCCCTGATCCAGGCGAGTTGTATTTTTCAACAAGAAAAGATAACGGAATCGGCTACCAAATTAACTTCACCTTAACATAACTATCTTGAAACCTCGATCTCACCTATGCAAGTGCACCTTCCCCACCATATCCGGCCAGTCCCCGCCCGTTGCCCATGAACACGAGAGTGCTCATCGTGTGCACTCTTTTGAACCAGTATATTTTTATTAGTGTTCAACGCCCCGGTATAATTACTTACTGCTTCTCTTTCACCATATCGCTGTGAAACATCAATCTTACCATGCCACATCCCAGATTTTCCCAGTATTTTTGCTATAATTTATCTAATCTCGGCTGATTTAAAGGTGGATTTTCTCACCTGTGCAAGGGCGCTTTTCCCACCGCATACCCCGCCAGTCCCCTTCCGTTGCCCATGAACACGAGAGTGCTCATCGTGTGCACTCGACCGAACACGCGCGTCATGTTCGACGTGCGTTTCACCTGCAAATTATAACAATATTATTAATTTTAATCACTTAAAATCGGTTTCCCAATGACATTTGAGCTTCACAAGCATCACTTTGCTTGCAGCTCATTGCTCCCTTCGATTTAACGAGAACAAATTGCAAACATTCCACAATTCCTTGCTGTATAACCACTTTCTGATATGGTGATGCAACGTTCCACTACAAATCACTAATAGCCTACTAATATCCTAATAACAACGCACCTTGACTCCAGAAAGTAGCTCTCAATGGCTTAGATGTTTCACCCTTTTTTTCGCCACTGCCAAATAACAACTGCCATCTGGACTCCACTGGTACCTTTCACGCTTCACCTATCCTACGAATGTCTACCTAAAAACTATTCTATGGTACCTTGAGGAGATCGGATTGCGATAAAAATATGATCATCATTGCACTACCTCCAGACAGTAGTAATCATCTCACAGTCCATGCCTGTTTCTAACCCGCACACTCTCTCATTGGCTCCTCGCTTGGCTCCAATTAGAGAAAAGAATGCCACCATTCCACGTAATCAGGGTAGATTTCCCAAAACCTAGCCTCCTTACGCCCAAAATTCTGAAAAATTTGGAAAAGCACACCACATTTTGAGTTTCATGACCTGTGTATTTGACCTCTGAGCTTTAGAAGTATTCGCGGTTGTTAAAAATGTCAACCCTCACTTTCACATTTCACCACTCTAACAAATGTCTGCTGTGCCGCTACTTTTCGATAAATCTGTGTCTAATGCTTCCAAAATATCTCATCGCACTCTCCTCATAATTCCCCCCTAACTACCGTATCCCTCACTCCTACCGTACCTCCAGACAGTAGCTCTCGAAGTCATCAAACGTCGCGTTGTCGTTGGGAGGCGGAGGGCCGAGCTTCTGACCCACAATCTGCGTGCCGGAGAAACCGCGCTCCAGCGGGTGCAGCTTCTCACGGTTCGCGCGCTTCTTGCTGTAAGGGTAGTGAGGATTAATGATTTAATGGAAATTGGATAACTCTCTAATTTTATAAAATACAAATCGTAAAACGAATAATCAATCATGGTTCTTCAGAATGGACATTATCAGTTATCGCCAGAGGTCAAATGCACAGGTCATGAAACTCAAAATGTGGTGTGCTTTTCCAAATTTTTCAGAATTTTGGGCGTTAGGAGGCTAGGTTTTGGGAAATCTACACTGATTACGTGGAATGGTGGCATGCTTTTCTCTAATTTTTGTTCAAATTGGCCCAAAAATGGGGCATGCATAGGTGGTTTCCCGATGGTATTTGACCTCTGGTTATCGCGGAACGAATCCCCCCCCCCCCATGACCGAAGAGAAATCAGCCATCGATCGTATCAGGTGCTTGTTATTTATCCCATAGGAAATGATCAGATATTGTTTTATCTTCGCGCAATCAAACTATGAAGAAGGGCCGAAGCGTGAATCATCCCAGTTTCGAAAAGCGCCACAGCATCACTTTCTCCCAGACTATCGTACGCATGGCGTAGCCATAATAGCGATACCCGAACTACCGTATTCCCATATCTACCGTACTCACGTGTTCTTCGCCTCCAGCTCCGCCCTCATCGCAGCCGGCCCCGCCTTCATCTCCTCCTCCGTCTGCTCCACGATGCTCATCTCGAGCGCCTGGAGGACGGTAAGGTTACGGTAGATTGGATATTGATCGATGGTCATAACAAGTTGAAGATCCACGCAAAATAAAAACAAACCTGTCCGGGCTTCTCGGTGATGGGCGCGTTCAGCCCGGGGAATTGCACCTTCATCGGACCTGGAAGAGAGATTTCTCATGATATGCATTGATCAAGTAAGGCAATCGTTCTGAAACCAAAAGGAAATGTAATATAAAAACACTTACCGCATGCTAACGACCAATGCCATTCTTGTTTCGCCATTACACTATTAGTCCCTATCTCACAATGGAAAGTGATGCCGTCAAGACATTCAGTTCAAAATTAAAATATCTATAAATTAAAAATTTAAATCAAGGCTTCGTTAAAATAAACACCTTCTCTACCGAATCTTTCTGTACAACTGAAAAGAACGTGAAACCGACTATCCTAAAAAATCAATAAACTAAATAGAAACTGACTGGCTCCGATACGGTAGAATCGCTGGAGGTTCCGGATCGGCTGACGCGTGTTCTTTCTTCCCTGAAAAACAAATAATAATATTAATATTGTAAAAAAGGAAACGGGTCCGCTTATTGTTAGTATTCCTATGTCACGCATTACAATTATTTGCCGTAGAATCCCCAGACCTTCCGTAATCTATCAAGAAAGCTCATCGAGAGCATTTCAAGTATACGATAACAATAAAAACATTACCTTCTTCATTCCCGACTTGGACACGGACGTGAGCGTCTTCCACAGCTCACCCTGCGTTCCTGCAAATCGATAATTGAACACTGTAAGTCGATGGTGGGTTACGGTATTCGTCGAGTTTACGGTAGCATGATTTCATTGGTGCACTGCATTATCAATAATGATATCAGCTCCCTAGGAATCGGCTCGCCGATCTGGTGTTTCAGACTGAAACTTTCAGTGAATTCGACTACACCTTTCAATGTTTCGCCGCTATACCAAAGGCTGTACTAAGTAGTCAAAACGATGCGTCTGGCATTGAGGTTTGCGGTTCCCCAAAAACAATTAGAGATGGTGAATGAATGCAAGCAAATTTCAAAGCACACGAAGTACCGGCCAATTCGCTCTCCCTTCTCTAATGTTTCATTGCAATCACAAAAGCCGCGTCTAAAAATTCAAACAATAGTACTCATCCAACGAGCCAAAACAAATCAAAAATTAATATCTAATGCAATCATTACCAATACGATCTAAGCCTCAATGATCACAAAATCAATATTTACTTTAAAAAATAGCTCACTTCTCATGAAGAAGTTGACCGTGTTCGTACGAATCTGATTCCATGGCAGCAAACTCGCCATCCTTACCCGATCTATTTAATATTATTATTATTGTTATTATTATTATTATTACAAAATAACTATTATTTTGGCCATAATGGCCTTGCATCAACGCACAGATATCACAACGTCTCAAACGCCAAATCGAAATTCTATAAAACGTTGCAAATAAACAGACTTTATTCAAATCTTTGGCGAGCTATCACGTGGTTTTCATCTGACTAGCAGATAAATTTCGCAAAATACAGGGTCGAGGCGGGAGAAAACAATCAAATTTCGGGGAGTGGCAACTCGAGATAAGAGAAAGGGGGCTGATCACAGATGGTTGGAGCAACTATTAGCAATGAACAGGGTATAGAGCTGGACTTATGGGCCACGGTATCTTCAATTCACACACTATCTCGACTGTTTGACAAGGGAATGGTAACTGGGCAGGTTAAAATTACCGGAAGAGACCTATTGGGTGCCGAAGGGGACCTAGTGGACAGCTGATTTCAGTTTTCAAAAAGTTCCCATATTTATTTTTATTCGAGTTATTTAATTTATTAGTTTTCGTGTGATTTCACGCGTGCGCGTCTCTCTGATACTTGGTCCGATCGGTGAGGGAAGAGACGTGACCTCCGTGGCGCAGTAGGGAAGCGCCTCGCCTATGATTTTGCACAGCCTGGATCGATGCCTCTCCAATGCATACCACTTTTGCTCTTTTTTGTTATGTTCAGGAGGTGATTTTTTTTAGATTGATTATTCGAAATGTGTGTTGTAGATGGTTATGATGACGATTACATCGCGCCAGAGATGGGGACCGCGGCAAATGATTCTTCATGATTGCGCGTAGTGTGGAGATTTCAATAAACTGCTGCATCGATTGTTGTGCACAATCAGAATCAGAAGAATACGGAATGATAGCAGATTTGTCTAAAAAAAATCACCTCCTGAACATAACAAAAAAGAGCAAACGTGATTTGCATTGGAGAGGCATCGATCCAGGCTGTGCAAAATCATAGGCGAGGAGCTTCCCTACTGCGCCACGGAGGTCATGTCTCTTCCTCTCACCGATCGGACCAAGTATCAGAGAGACGCGCACGCGCGAAATCACACGTAAACTAATTAATTAAATAACTCGAATAAAAATAAATATGGGAACTTTTTGAAAACTAAAATCAGCTGTCCACTAGGTCCCCTTTGGCACCCAATAGGTCTCTTCCGGTAATTTTAACCTGCCCAGTTACCATTCCCTTGTGAGCGGAAAAACGAGTGAAATGAAGAAGCTGCGACGCGTAAATCCAGCTACAAAAGTGAACAGAAAAGGGCGAACATGGTGGCGAACCTTACCCATAATCATTAATACATTACAATAATATCGAAATATCTCCTCTTTTAATTACATCCCAATAGAATATTCGCACAACACAATATACACTGATTAATACGGAAATTAAGTTATTACAAACTACACACGCTACGCGTTTCTTAGGCACATACTGAGCGGTCAATAATCGATTGACTACCGTAATCTGAGGCGGGAAAAGGCAGCATATCGTATAAGATCAGGGCGGAATTGGCAATCGACGATCGATAACTGATCGACTACCGTAATCTGAGGGGGCCGTAATCTCCTAATCCTGATGGGCGTGTCGTCGCTGTTGCCGGAAGACGAGCAGGAGCAGCAGGCCCATGATAGCGACTGGAAATTATTGTTATTATGCCGTATATCGACCAAGCACGCACTATAGGACACAATCCAGAGAAGGAATATGCAACTAGTGAAACTAAAACGGGCGAGGTATTTAATTTTTTCTACCATACCATGTACGCGGTTCACTACAGATACTACTTTTCAAGTCTTATCATTCGACAGGGAAACAAGAAAACTCAAGGTGAGCGTTTAGAACGTATTTTAAAGCTCATTAGCAAATTAAATATTTAAATATCAATAAAAATTAAATTAAACTACTCACACGACGCCGCTCCCATCACGTAGTAGTCCCAGTGGCCCTCTTCTCTCTAGCCCCCCCCCCTTCCCCCTCTCCTTTATCACACACTAACAACACGAACTTTGGTCCCACCAAACTACAAACTTTTGCCAAAATTGAGCCCCCACCCCAAAATGTTAGTTAATTATAACTCACATGACGCAGCTCCCATCACGTAATAATCCCAGTGGCCATCTCTCTATCCCCCCCCCCTCCTACCATGCACCATTCTGAAGCCTCAAATCGGAACCTAACATAAGGAAGCTCTGCAGCATAGAAGAAAAAGTAGGGAACTTTCGCCAACATTGAACTCATTCATTTTAGTATTAGCTTATTTTAATGCTTATTAAAATAACTCACATGACGCCGCTCCCATCACGTAGTAATCCCAGTGGCCGTCAGCTCCCGATTCCACGGCAGCCCGCCACAGCAGCGTCTCTGTAAAAGGAATTATTTAAATACTTTCGAGACTTGCAATATCTGGGTGCTACGCAGAAACAAAGTCATCTTCCTAATAGCTAGCCTTATGCTGAGCAAGAACCAGGTGCTTGCACGCTATGCTATTTCATTATAACTGCCAGTTTCCCAAAGACTTGATTTACAGGAGAAAATCTTTTAAATACTGCTAAATTCTGAGACAAACTAACCGCTGATTTTGTGTCCCGCGAACACCATAAACAGCTTGGCCAGCGCGAGCGACGACGGCACGACGGCGTCCGGTGAGTGCTCCATCGCACTGTCGTAGTACCGCTTGGCGAGATAGAGGTCCTGCAACGAATATTGATTACATTGGTATCGACGGAATTGATTTTTTATGTAACTGCAGACAGCCGTGTATTGAATTGAGCCAGACACATAGTATTATTGGTGAAGCCAAAAACATTGAGGCGAAATATATTTGAGAATAAAGCCGAAAATCACGATGAAGAAATTTTGAGAGCCGCAAAGAATCGGGCATGACTGAGAATGAGCTTTCACAAGCTTTCAGACTAGAGTTCCCTTATTGGAAAATTCTCCGGATTTCCAATAAGCCGTACAAGTGGATTAGACTGCTCTCGAGACGAGAGAGTGTGCAGAATGAGGAGACTATTGTAAATCCATTTGTGTTATTGGACAATCATTTTCCAAT
Organism: Pristionchus arcanus; assembly: GCA_900490705.1. Taxonomy (NCBI): domain Eukaryota; kingdom Metazoa; phylum Nematoda; class Chromadorea; order Rhabditida; family Neodiplogasteridae; genus Pristionchus; species Pristionchus arcanus. Next base: position 444,299 of record LS486222.1, read on the forward strand.
AAGAGAACTCTATTTCAGACGCAGGGAGGATTGGCGTGACCTAGATCTATCGCCACTAGTATCACTTGTGAAGCCAAAAATAGCAAGGCAAAATGAATGTGAGAATAGTGCCGAACCAGGAACTCTGGAGGGTCGTGCTATCTCGATTTAGATAATTTGCGTTCCTACTCAATATTGAAGTGACTTAGAATCGTCGGCACTAGTACTTTTGATGAAACCTAGAGTCGAATTGTCTTGTGAATATGTGCTGTTCAAAGAGATAGGCAGGTACGAATCAACCAATTGGAGATCCTATGAACTTACAGCATCAGTGTAACCCATTTCCTCCGGGCTCTTTAGAAATTTTTAACGAAACACCAAAATAACTATAATCACCTGCGTCATTCCCTCTCCTCGTTCGTGCATATATCCGAGGTTGAACATTGCCTGCGCGGTCAGATGCCGGTCCGCAGCGATCTTGTAGTGGTGAGCGGCCTGCAATTTAGATTATTTAAATTTTGCTAAAACAAGTCAATTGAGCCCACCAACGTCATGTTTCACACAACGTAATGACACAAAAAATTCCACATTCGAACTTGCGCAGCTACAAGTAATACTATAATTTAGAGACTTGCCTAGAATTTTCAAGTTTCACGAGATGGATGAAGATAAGAGGACTTCTTCGATTCAAATTACTCTTGTTAAATAAACATGAATTTCCATGCCATATCATATCGATGAATATCGAGGAATTCCACAGTTATCATGTCGCAGACAGGGGTCAACTAGTCCGTTATTTTTAACGTACCGTACCCGCCTTTTTGGATTTTGGGCATAAAACGTGCCCGCCGAAGGCCTGGACAAAATAGGTCAGTATTCTGCGAAATTTTGAGGAACTAGAAGCGCCACCTTTGAGCTTTCTCGATGACACTTAAGTTTATCTGGGAATAGAGATACAGTACAGCCGGGACTGAAGCCGGGAATTCCTAAAAACCGGTCTTGGGACAAATAGTCTATATTTTAGATTATATCAAATATACTCGCAGATTATATCAAATATAAGTTTCATCATCTCATGGTCGTTATCCACTACTGTAATCACCTATGCCTACTTCCTACCGTAACCTCCGGCACTACCATAACCCCACCATACCTCCGAGTAATCCGGTTCCGTGCCCAATCCATAGTAGAAGTAATCGCCCAGTTTCACTCGGGCCGTAGGGTACTCCTGTCCGGCAGCGCGTTTCCACGCGTGCAACGCGCGCGAGAGCACCTTAATTAGCGGTAATTAGCCACCTAGCCTCGTCTTATGACTGTAAAATCGCTTGAAGTGGATACACCTTTCCTTTACCCTTTATCTTTACCTAGGGAAATTAGATTAATTAATAAACGAGCGGCCGAAGGCCGCTCGCTGTCGCTTTGCGAGTGAAGAATGAAGAATGAATTCGACTCTCTCTAATCCAATTTATTGCGCTCGATTCTGTCGTCCGGAAAGTATGAAATTCCCCTAAGTATAATAGATAAAATATGCCTAATTAAATAAAAATATTAAATTTAATTACCTCCGATCGCTCCTCCGGGAACAGCGAGCCGGCCTCGTCTGCAATTGGATGATTTTAGAAGTCATGAACAGCCACCCATCAATCATTCCTCGATCATCAGATCTATCTAGTACCAGTGAAACAAGGAATGATCAAGTAGGGAATATTAGTAAATATTCGTACACTTTCAACATGATGGTTGTGGTGATTATTATTATTTTTGGTTCTTCGTGGCTATATGCCCATTATCCCTCATGGACAGCATCGCTTATCAGATATTGCTGGGCTTAGAAACCGACGGGTTCTCAGAAGTGCAAATTCAGTTGCCCAATCTTTTTTATAATATAGGAAACAATATCTCTCAAAATGTATAGCCCCACCTAACCTGATCATGTTTCACATGTGCCAGATATGAGAACTACTTGTTCATCCATGTTACGTTGGCGGCAACTTTCATTAAAAACTTTCATCTTGCCAGCGCTAAAAATATGTCAAAAAATTCAAACACCACCCAAACACGTTTCGCAGCTTTCTATTAACCTAAAAAAAACCCTTATCCAGTATGTAGGCGAAGTTGGTCTGTATCTAACCCGTCCCATACAAGTTTCATTGTCATCATAAGCTCAACAAATTCGTACCCTTATCCAGAATGTAGGCGAAGTTGGTCTGCGCCTGCTCGTAGCCCAGCTCCGCGAGGAAGAGATACTTCATCGCCGCCTCGGAGGGTCTGCAAAGGGAAGAATTACGGCACTCAGTTATCGATTGGATTACTAAATTACGGTACTCATTATCGAATGGATAGGGAAAAAGTAAACGAACCCTACCCTTTCTTCTAAATGCGCAAAAAAACCTGGGATGAGTCGGGTTTCATCAATAGTTCTAGCTCACAGCCGAAAGGAAATTCGTAATAACACTTCAACCCTCCACGGTAGCATCCCACGTCCCAATACTATCCCCCTACCGTACCTCTTGTCCTTATAAGCAGCGTAAGCCTGCATCATCTTCTCCGTCCACCTTCCCCTCTCGGCAACGTTCTTGTAGAATTCAACGGCAGTCGTGCACGAGCGGACCACGCCCACGCCTGCATTTTAATTATTATAATTATTTATATTTATATTAATTGAAATCAATTTAATTTAAAAGCTCTAACAACATGAAAGATTTTTAGTTATAAAGCGCGTCGACGAGACACATTGCAGAAACGAGTTTCGAAAATTTTTGAGCATCAGCAAGATCCTCGATTCACCAGGTCTACAAGGTGGGTTTCAAACCCAATGTTTGATTTGAGCAGAGGTCAAATACCGCTCCCGAAAGGACCTATGCATGCCACATTTTTAGGCCAATTTGAACAAAAATTGGAGAAATGCATGCCACTATTCCACGAAATCAGTGCAGATTACACAAAACCTAGCCTCCTCACGCCCAAAAATTTAGAAATTTAGTAAAAGCACGCCACATTCTGAGTATTATGACCTGATTATTTGACCCCTGGATTTGAGTCGATTCTGGGTGCATACTGAACAACATTACCATCGACCTTCAATCTCCCCTCAAATTAACGGAACTACCCGATTTACCGTAGTCTACTCACCGGTCGAATGCATATGTGCCAGATTGTAGAATGCTAGCGCTACCGTACCCAGACTTATTCTATAGTACCCCTACAGTTTCTATATTTATCTATCCCCTAATCCTACAGTATCCCCTGCCTACCGTACCCCGCCCCCCTTAAACTACCGTTATCTACCTGTCGAGTGCATATGGGCCAGATTGTAGAATGCGAGCACTATCCTACCTATTGTAGCGATCTCCTACCGTACCCCCATCCCCATAAACTACCGTACCCCCCCTACCGTACCTGTCGAGTGCATATGGGCCAGATTGTAGAATGCGAGCACGTGTCCGTTCTGGGAGGCCAACTGGAAGTACTTGAGCGCGTTCTTCATGTCACGAACCGTGCCGAGACCCTCTGCAAATTATTTATTTATTTTATACAACATGCACCAAGTTGAGATTGAAAATATGTGAATAACCCGGCTGATATCAGCAATGATGAGCGTGAACCTCCAACTCCAGCTTTTCCGGGGGTACAAGAGGGACTTTTTGCGATGGTGCAACAGTGAAAAATCGAGTTTTTTCGGGGGTTCTGGGTCTGACCGGGGGTCCGATCGCGGGGGTACACCCCAAAGTTGGAGGGGTCGCTCATCACTGGATATCAGACTAGTGAAACCAAGATTTCGGGGGTTTCACAATCTCGCTGGTTGCGAAATAATTTGTCTGATTGTTTTTATAACACATGCGCCAATCGTATATTGAAAATACGAGATTGCCCCGGCTGATATCAGACTTGTGAAACCTCGATCACAGGGGTACGGCAATCTCGCGTGCTGCGATTGCAAAGGCACTATTTGGTCAATATCAATTGCAATGAAGAGAATACGCGTCGGAAAGGGAGAAACATGCGGAGTAGACTAACTACAGAACAAAACGACCAACTCGAACACAAGATAAAACATGGTTTGTTTTTTTGCTGTCCATACCGTCTATTGACGTTTTGGTAGACAAGCCTGTCATACCATCGACGAGAAACCGCAATAATTGAGGTGGTGTTCAAAACAGTCAAATGATACTCAATAAAAAAACAACTAAATAGCTCTCGATAGTGCATATTTTCTAACCCGGCTCGTCTAGACCTCTAGAATGAGTTAATCAACTTAAGATAGTGCCTTCTCTAACCAGTCTCGCCTAGAGATCGCGAAACGGTAATAAACTCACGATAGTGCATGATGCCCAGGTACAGCTGCCCGTCCACCCAGCCCTGCTCGGCCGACAGCGAGAACAGTCTGTGATTTAAGTAATTTAATAATATATTAAATAAATATATGTGTTCGAGGATTTACTGAAAATTTCCTTTTGTTATTGAACGCTAGAAAGAAGGAGAAATCAATTTAGCAAGGCACTAGAAGCTTTACCAAATCTCGATAACCTCGAGTCACCAGGTTCATCTTAAAATCCGACAATTAGACTGCTACCGTTACCCCCATACACGAAAAAGCTAGTCAAAAACTACCTGGAATTTGAAAACATACCCCGCTTTCGAGGGTTCCGTTAACAAGGCATGTATCCTACGATTCGCAAAAAACAGCCCACTTTCATAGTTTATTGGGTTTCCAAGGCCTTTTTCATAAACATACCCGGCTTTCGAAAGATTTCCTCACCTAACTTTTTCATGTATGTTACCCCCCCCCCTCACCTGAATGCCTTGGCGTAGTCTTGCTTCACTCCTCGCCCCTGCAGGAACATGATGCCGAGCCCGGCCTGTCCGATCTGGTTCGACTGCAATGAAACCATAATTTAAATTTATAATCAAAATATGTCGGAGTGCTTCTCTGCGGTTTCATGGATATCATATGAGTAATGCAACTAAACTGAATGGCAATTAGTACAGAATTAGCTCGTTCGACTGCAATGAAGATGCTTGGGCAAGTAGAACAGGCCAATTTTTTTTGTTGCCACACATTTGGGAGAATCACTATTGAACTATGCGCATGGTCATCCTATCAAGAACGGCTGTGGCACAAATTTACCGACTTACCTAAATTGAAAATCGTTTGCGCTATTGACTGAATGATAATTTCCTTGCAGAATGAAATGGAATTAAAATATGAATCGAATACTGCTAATACAATCACGCTGAGACCACGATCTCATGTGTTCATATTCAATTTCCCACAAAAACCTTCTCCTTCGACAAACAATTTCGAGTCACTAACAAGTATCCGTTTAAAAAGTATTGCGCTAATAGAATGTGCTAATTGATGAAAAGTAAGAAATTGAAACCAGCAGCAAATTTTGTTTATCAAACATCGTCGCAACCACAAATTACCTGGTAGCGCGTAATGATTCAACAAAGATCAAAGATCGCCCACCTTCTCCGCGCTCTTGAGGAAGAAGTGGAAGGCGGTCACGTTGTCCTGAGGGGTCGCGCCCGTTCCATCTGAAGTGGGAGGGGAATCGATAATGATGATGGACTACCGTACCCCGCAATAATCGCCATCTAGTTGTCTAACTAGCTACCGTAACCCCCACTACCGTAACAAACAACAAAGCCACCGTACTCACCCAGGTACATCTTGCCCAGATAGGCATAGGCGGCAGCATTGCCGGCCTCCGCTGCTGACGTCAGATACCGATTGGCTTCGTCAAAGTTCTGCTCCACGCCACGACCGCCCGAGAGGAAAAGCTGACCGAGACCGAGCTGCAAGGTAGCGATCAAAGATCATATTTAAAAATCAAAGACCATGGTCCCCAGAAGATAAGTTGACAGAGACCGAGCTGCAAAAGAGGCGACTATTTTATGATTCTTTCAAAAGTCGACAGGCTATATCGTATTGCGACAGTTCCCCCAAGCTACATACTCGCGATGAAGCCACACTCCCACGGGTGCGGACAAATCATTATTTCAATTTATAATAACAATCGAACGGCAATCGTACTTCGGCATACCTCACAAGTAAAGCATTCGTAATGAAACCCCATTCCCACCTGTGCCGAAAGATCTCCCTTATCCGCGAGGAATCTGTAGTGCTCCAGCAGATTGTTATCCAATATTATTATTATAGCTAATTCGGTAGGCTAAAATCATGTGGCAGCAAAGCAATGCAGTTAGGTGTAAGCTATGAAACCCGAATCTCACTAGTACTCCCACACCATTATGAGTGGTCCCATCTCTACCTGGGCCGACACGTCTCCCTTATCGGCGAGGAATCGATAGTACTCCAGCAGGTTGTTGTCCATTATTACAATTCCAAATAGTTTTGTCAAAATCGTACTCTAGCTGATCAATCTAGCTAACTTTTAATCATGAAACCTCTCTCCCACCTGCGCCTCCAAACTCTTTTTACTCCATTGTTTGCAACTTTCATCCCAAATAACTCGAGCCCTCACCTGAGCCGACACGTCTCCCTTATCCGCGAGGAATCTGTAGTACTCCAGCAGATTGTTGTCCATCGGATGCGCAGTGCTCTGCGCGTTCGACGTCGGCTCCTGAATACGGTGAAATGACATTAATTATTTATAAAAATATATAATTTAAAATCTACTAAGAGTAAATAGGATGCGCAAAGTCAAAATGGCCAGCCTGTCACAACCATGCTTCGCCCATGCTACTAGATACCTACTCTTTTCGGAATTTAATGTAATGATGGGTATTCCTCAAATAATAATATTTTAAAAAATTTTGTAATTAGTAAAGACCAATGATCAAGCATCTTCAAGCAGCTTACCATTTCGTCCGTGAGTCGCAGTCGCTGAATGGACAGACCGGTAGAGAAGCGGACCGAGTTGGCCACCAGTTCGGCAACCTGCGAGGGTTGAGTTTCGCATTTATCATACATCATGGTAATCATGAAATTCATTAATTTTTGCGCTGTGAATATAGCTAATAGAAAAGCACATCAGTATAGGATAAAGCGTGGCCTTATTCTTATTTTAGTCATTATTATGAGCTTGCCATCAGTTCGGCGACCTGCGAGAAATGGGTTTCGCACTTGTTACATGAAGCTACACCGTGACGTTGTACGATTCACGTCTCATTTCGTCGTTCGAATCAATAAATATATCACCAGTGTGGAATAATACGCGGTCATAATGATACTAACAAGATCTAGATATTGAACTTGGCCATGTGCGAGAGATGTGTTTCATTGTTAACACAAATCACAGCTATCTTGAGTAGAAACAATGGATGAGACAGTGGAATTGTTAAAGAAAATTATATCCGGAAAAGTTGCTTCCACAACCGTATACATACAGTATCCTACAGCACTTCCTCCCTGATAGACTCCTACCGTACCCCTCTCTACTCACCTTCTGGTAGTAGTTGAGTGCCTCCTCGCACGAAGCGGGCACGCCCACGCCCGCGTAGTACCGGTAGCCCTGAGTAATTAGAAATTATGAAATAATTATAATATCAATTCATTTTAGACATGATATCGTGAGCGATAGTACCACTCGACCTATAACAAACCATCGACGCTTCAAGTTACCAGGACATTTAAGCCACGTTCAATGAATTATATTATTGCGACTTGCGAACTACGGGGAATCAGGGAACTGGAATCAAAAAGAACTATGGCCAGCCAATGAAGCCCATAATCACCAGGGTTAAACTCCAAGTAAACCTACTTTATAAAAAAGATTTAACTTCATTTAATAAATTAACAATAATAAAGCATACCATGGCCATCTGTGCGAGCGGGTTTCCTCCCTGGGCTGCGAACGAGTAGTACACCAGCGCCTTCGCCTGCAATTTTAATCATAAAATTACGTTTAAACCCAAGAAATCCAAAATGTACTCGTCCACCCGCCAGGTTTGCGCAGCTATCTTTCTACATTTCACGTCTCATTCATGTATGATCAATCATAGGTGATCGCCATTCTCTAATAAATAAAACAGACCTACAGGCAGCGCCTCTTGCTCAATAATCAGTTAAATTTTTCATTCAAATAAAGTACTCAACGCCCGCCCGCCAGGTTCGTGCTGCTCAAACCCTACGTAACATCTCTCATTTTTGTTGAATTAATCGGAAGAGTTCTTTGTATCCAAAAATTAAAACATCATTTGATCGACGAACAATGTACATTCTTCTATTATACATTCAGTCGAATCAAATAAATTAACTCCAAACAGAAAAAAAGTACTCAATGAACTACCCGCGAGATTCGCGCTACTACCACTCTACGTAACAATCCGCATTCCTGGTTGGACAATTTCAGAAGTAGGTCATCGTGTAGTAACAAATAAGAACCAACACTCCTCGATCCAAAGGATTTAATTTTTTATTAAATAAATATATAAACCACGTACCTGGCTGCTCTTGGCCACGCCCAGTCCGGTCGCGTGCATGAACCCGAGGCCGAGAGTGGCGTCGGGAGAGCCCGTCTGCAAGGAAGGATTGCTCAGTTTATTTCGATTGTGGCAGGCGGGGAGGAGGCGAATACTCAGATAAGGATTGTCGTGACATGCTTTTACGAGTTGTAATTAAAAGCTGATTGTGAGGTTAGTGATAGGGTTGGTAATTCGATGGATGCGGCATCGCATGCGAGAGAGGTCAACATGCGGCATCGCATGTTTGAAGGGAGGGGAGGGAGAGGGGATGCGGCATCGAATAAACATGCGGCATCGCATGTTTGGGAAGAGGGGAGCATCCCCACCCGTACTGGTATAAAGCGCGCATTCTAGCCAAGTTGTGAGGTTAGTGATAGGGTTGGTAATTCGATGGATGCGGCATCGCATGCGAGAGAGGTCAACATGCGGCATCGCATGTTTGAAGGGAGGGGAGAAACATGCGATGCCGCATGCTGACCTCTCTCGCATGCGGCATCGCATCCATCGCATCGTTTTGCCAACCCTAGTCAGTGATTAGGAGTGCCGCCCATCGCATCACTCCACGCAGTTGTATTCTACTAGAAGAAGCACAACCCCGATTCTCCTAGTCGTTCAATAACGAGAAAGGCAGCATTTACTATGCTAATTATAGTAGCACAATCGAAATGAAGCAAATAAATTAGGCTGAACGGCTATCTGGTAAAGGGATTACGGTAGTATTGATTGGATTACGGTAGTATTGATTACCGTACCTTGGACAGTCTCGTGAACAGCTCCTTCGCGTCGTTGATCGACCAGCGCGCGTCGTCCCCGAACAGATTCGCGAAGGCTGCAATTTAATTTGAATTAATTGAATTTAATAAAATATGTTTAAAAAATAAACATCCGATGCATTCCCGTCTCAGGATCAGTACATAATGCACCGGATATTCCAAGAATTGATAACAGCGTCATAGCTGCGTGAAAATAAGATAATTTGACTTGTTTTCCAGTTTTAAACTTGAACTAAAAGGACCTGGTGGATGCAAGTGTCAAACAGTTCGTAAAGGCCCCAGCGTGATTGCAACATCAATCGGTTAGCCGTATCATCATTGTCAAGTAACCAATAACAATTTTAAAACAACGATCTCTCGAAAAGGTGACAGTACGAACAAGCTGATCACTCGCCCCATTACTTTATCACATCCCACGCAGACTTCCTACTCAATTCGCGTTTCACTCACAAATAGTAAACTTACGACATGTTTGGGAAGTCGGCACTGCTTTACAAGTCGGGGTCAGCCCAACGGGGGCGGATCCTAAGGCCCTTAAATTAGCTCATTCCCCTTTCTGCTGCGACCCTCAAGTAAGGGCTGATCAAGAAACGATTGAAGCGAACCCCCAGTTCATCCCCAGCTCTATGAAAATGTCATAAGCAACGGGTTCGGAAACGAATAAAATCCCCGCTCCCGCTCCCCACTATGTTGCCATTTTGGGATGTCCCCGACTTGTAAAGCAGTGCCGGGAAGTCGCTAAAACGAACAAAACCAATCAACTCACCCATCACTTTCATTGCATTCTTGTGTCCCTTCTCCGCGGCATCGGAGAACAATCGGAAGGCCGCAGTTCGAGCCTCATCGCCCTAAGAAGTGAATTAGATTGATTAGTAAAATATGTAAGTTAAAATTCAAAGAAAATTGATCCAACAACTTGGTGGAGGACAGTTACAAAACTGGCTGAATATTTTGTGTTTCAGCAATATGTCAAATGCATGGTTGACTTTGAATTTCAGTGACGTACAGACCGGATGAGTAGAGCACAAACTAACAAAGCAAAAAAAGGAACTAGGTACTTGTTGGTTAAACTCCGTTTGGCCTTAAAAAAATATTTAAAAAAATTAAAACCTGCGGTCGGCCCCTCTCCAGGAACGTTAGTCCTTGCAGGTACTGCTCGTGCACCTCGGGCGGGAGGTTCTGGAATTAATTATTACAATTAGTAAATGAATTAATTAATAAACTTAATTAGTCTTAAGCTCAAAATTAACAGCTTGAGCCAGTCCAAATTCTACCCAATTTTTAGCATGGCCCGCGTTTTACGGAATAGCATAATCATAATCGTTGGGCTTTCGCAAAAACCGAATGAAAGTGAATAAATGGCATCTTTACTAAGTATGAAGCACGTGTTTGAAGCAACGAAAGGTAATACAATTGAATATCGATAAAATCCTCACCTCGTCCTCGACTTCATTCGTGAATTCATCTCCGGGCGTGAGCACACGCTCCTTCCTTCCTCCATCGCCCTCGCCCAGTCGCGTGAGGTCCGAGTCGCTGATGCCCAGGCTTTCTGCAAAATACAATTAATCCAGATACCCGGTGAATTGTTGCTGCACAAGTACTAGAACATCATAATGTTTGCTTCACTTCAATGTGAACGTGGTATCATCTGTAATTTATGATAATGTACATTTTTTCGAAGGTATAAATTCGATTTTCGTATCGCGACTGTTAGCGAAATTGATATGGAAACTAGGTGTTTCACGTTTGTTCCAAGTTCACAGTACGTACTGCAGGAGTAATACGAATCGGGTTTCTAGTCAAAAAATAACACACGGAATGCCTTCCTATTCTTCTCCATCGTCTCGGCATCCTTGAGCGAGCTCACTTTCTTCGTTGCCGCTCCGACCGCCGTCAGCGTCGAGCCAATCAACAGAAGGACGACAAGTGACGCCCGTCGGGTCACCATGGTTGTACCTGGATAAAGCATTTGCATATTTTATTGTTCCGCAGCGAATAAACATAAACTGGGTCGATGCAAAACGGGAAACCGCAAAAGAAAGCAGGATTTCCGAACTAGGCACTTTTAGGCTACGTAAACCTACTATAAGTGCGTCAGCCGAAAAGTGGTTGACGCGCAAATTTCATGCGCAAGCATTTGCGTTGGAGCAGTCGGCCGGTCACATTTTTTATTTTGAAAATACGGTATTTTTATTTATTATTTTAAATATTGTATATTTTGTTATTATTTTATTAAATAAAAATAATTTAATAAAGAGGGTCTAAAATTATCCGTTTAAACTGTTTTCAGGACAAATAACCGCCCGCAAGGCGGCCATCTGGCCGAGAGAGCTCTTCTTTCCTTCAGCTTCTCTCTCGATGATCAACTCATCGGCAATGAATACTCCATCCATTCCATATGGCATCTCCCTCCATCTCTCCAATCGCTCCCTTTCGTCGCATTCTTTCTTTCTCTTTTTTTCCTCCACGAGAGCATTATTATTCATCAATTGAGACAAAACACTTTCAAATGTAGATGCCGTCAGAAATCTGAATCACGCCTTTTCATGATGTTTCTGCCATTAAATTTTCAGCGAATAAATCGGAAGCAATACAATACTATCATACATGTCCCGATTACATTGCAATCCGCCCTATCTACCTAGAGCAAATCTCAATTCCAAAAAGATCCGAAACACTATCTAACTCATGCAGAAGAGAACGCACTGTCACTTCTCCATTTCTCTCCAATTCCACCTTCGTATCTCTATCTCTATCGTTTCCACCCCTCTTTGTACACACTTTCAACCCTCTCGCACGCGGTCGCGCTACTTCCTCCATGTTTATGCCATCCTTCCATTTGGCCTGCTGACCTACGCTCGTGGGAATTTCTTGCCTTTTTACATTTTGATACCCATGTGTTTCTGCTACTGCTTGTTAGAAGTTTCACCGATTGAGCTTCTGAAATTCCTAGTGAACTTCCTCCATGTTTATGCCATCCTTTCCATTTGCCATCCCTTCCTTTGCCCTCCCGACTTTCCCTCCCTGCAATTTCTTTCCCATTGTCTAATCTTTTTTGCTTCCAATTCAAATTTCACCGAGAAATTCCTGAATCAGTAGTTCAAAGTGATACGAAGCTTGCATTAGACTAGACTCTTTCCCATTATCTTCGTTCTGAATTGTCACGAGTTTCTCGTCACTTTCCTTGCTTATTGTTAGCACTAATGAAGTGTATGCAAATTGCTCAGGCTCCGATCTTCACATTAAAGCCTGTGTCATCAACTCCAATATACCCACTGTTACCGCCTTCTTGACCTACCGTAGTGCAATTTTATCCCATTCCAGGCCCTTTCTTGTCCACTAAGTGGTCCTTAATGAGTCGTCCAGTCGTCCTAGTAACCTAATCCTGTCCACTCTACCAATTGCGTTCAAACACAATCTCACTAATCAGAGAATGCCCTAAATTAACTGAAGTCAAGAGAACATTTCCTCGTAAATGGAGAAGCTTCATTAGTGACCCTTCCGACATGCCCTAGGACATACTAGAGCTCTCCTTGCGCAAAAAAAACTACTTACCCGGATGATCTCCCATAGGTCAGACGAAGCGAGAAACGACGCGAAATGAAGAGACGAGCTCTTTTCCTACTCGACCAAGAGCATTTCATGTAAGAGAGCATTTCTTCCCCAATGGGACGCCATTAGTGGCCTACCCTAGAACAATGAGTGAGCGAGACAATGCGAAACCAAGAGACCAGTCGCTTTTTCCTGCCCCACTAACAATAAGTGGCAATTACCCATCTGCTCCCAACACGCTGCATCGATTGGCCATGTGTGGTGGGATAGACAAGGGGATTCATGCACCCCCCCCCCCCCCCCCCCCCCCATCCATTCAGGGGTGTTGGGCTCTCCTGCATCTCTCATCTCTACCATGTTAGAGATCACAGAAAAGGGGGAGAGCCCCGACAGTCAGACAGGGCCGGCTGGTGTCTCCCTTGTAGGGAAAGGAGAGCACGCATGGATGCAAAGGGAGAGATGAGATAGTGTGCGGAGCGGGGAGAGTGCCAGACGAAGAAGAAGAAGAGATAGTACGGGAAATGGAGAGAGCCCCTGGGGCGAATAGTGGACAGATAGCCAGTGGCCAATGAAGGGCAAGCATCGCTGTCTCCCCACTCGATCGTTTATTTTAGCCCCCTCCTTCTCACCCCTCGCAAGATTCATTGTTTCCTCTTGGAAATGGCTCGATTTCGGCACGATTTCGTTTCAATTTCACATTTTTTTGCTTAAAATCGTATATTTATGGCAGTAATTCAATCAAAAATGTGCTCACCCCTCGCAAGATTCATTGTTTCCGCTTGGAAATGGCTTGATTTCGCTTCAATTTCACACGTTTTTGGTTGAAATTGTCAATTTATGGATAAAATTCAATCAAAAATGTGCTCTATCGTTTATTCTGTCCCCTCATTCTCACCCATCGCAAGATTCATTGTTTCCTCTTGAAAACGGTTCGATTTCGGCACGATTTTTCAATTTCACACGTTTTTGCTTCAATTTGTCAATTTTTGGCTATTATTCTCTCAAATCTTTACCTGATCATTTATTCTATCCCCTTCCTTCTCATCCCTCGAAAGATTCATTGTTTCCTCTAGAAAACGGCTTGAATTTGGCGTGATTTCTGCTTAAAAATGATCTATTTCACGCCTTATTTTCATCAATTTTCTTCAATCCGCTCGTGTATACTCTTCATTATCAATTATCATGCTCAAAATGCAATTCTTTATCGTGAATAAGCTCATTTACTCCTTTTGGAAATCGGATGAAGAAAATATGAATTGTTTGCCACGGGCTCTTCACATTTGAAATATGAATCACCTTCGTTTTCCTCACTTTCCTTTCAAAAATGATCATCAAACCTCCGCATCCTTTGTTACCTCTTTTCACTCGCCTAATTCGCAATGCTCGTCATCAAACTCACTTTAGCACCACGAAGTTTACTTTCAGCATGTTTCCACCTCTTCATAACCATTCATAATGGCCTACCATCTCCGGAACTTGATCCCGGATGCCTCCTCCCGTCCCAATTCCCCGCTCTCCCCGCCATGCTTCATTCGCGCGAAGCTCTCACATGCGGATCTGTCGGATGACGCGACGGAACTGGCACGGTTGATACACAGGTGGGCATCAAATATAGAAAAACAGCGAAGAATCAGTCCCTCTCCATGTTCTCCCACGCAGAATTCAGAGTCGGATTCTTCATTTTGACAGGCCTAATCCAGTTAGGTTTACAGTTAAACTTGAAATCAGGAATCAACATCGTTCGGTTTGGAGGCCGGGGTCCTAGTACAATGGCTCAGAAGATGCTTGCTACCATACCATTCCAGATCGTGCCCACTTCCCTCGAAGGGCCACATTCTGCACCTGCCCACGCACGAGAGCAAGGATGCCGAGACTGGTATGATGATTTTGTTTTTGAAATGGATCCGCAGGGAGTATTGTCATGAAACTGTTCTGTGTTCGAACGTAGGAAGCTTGAAACATATCTGAAGATGAAATGCTTGTTCGAGTGTATCCACAAATCTGAAACTGGCGTGATTATCACGCTGAATACACACACACTTTAACAAATCAGAAGATGTGATTCACAATTGTGTGTGCTTGTCTTCTTTGCATTCATTGATATTTACTGGCGGCATTTTTCACATTATTAAGTTCCCACTCTTACATGATTCCAATGTATGTAGCCAGAAACATAACCAGATGATAAATTTGCAACAACTACTGCTTCGCTAGAAATATCGTCACCAAAAGAGAAATAGAAATAGGTACAGCTGTGATCATGATAAGGCGCCACGTTTGACTGACGCTTTCTTATCAGCGCACACATTCGGTTTGTAATCCTCTATAAGCTGAGTGCTGACCACATGTAATCCCTTTGAAGGACGGTCGAATCGATATGGGGTTAACGCTACGGAAATCTAGAATTCATATTTAAACGGAGCAAACAAAAACGCTCGTCCAGATAAAATAACAATACTAACCGAATTTTAGGCTGTCACTGTCCGCACTAGTGTACTTTCTAGAGCTATCAACAATCATTACAAATTATGCATTTCTCATAAATATCCTGGAATCGATCACATTCACAAATTAACTTCCTCCTTGCAGACCGCCCCTCCCTCCCTATCCGTCTCGAGTCCCTTCTTTCCATCATCTCAGCACCATCGCCCTTCGGACTGCATGTGATAGCAAGAAATATCGTGCTGAAGTGAGTAGCTTATTTTTCTCCACAGGTACGCTCGTTACAGTGAGTATAATTCTCCTAGACGGTAAAATTGGCATCGTGAAACATGTCCTATTCGTTGCTCCGCTACAATTAACGATATTTTATGATTTCTTCAATTTTTCGATAATTCTTGTTATCAAGAACAGAAGGGGATAGACGGAATCTATCTTGTCTGTATCACTTCTTCTTCTTTACCATCTTCTCGGGTCTCTAACTGTAAATACTTCCAGATACGGCTCCTACCTCCAACCCGAAACCCCCTCCGTCGATAATGTCTTCCCGGAGGATGACACGCGGGAGAAGGACAAGGAGAAGGATGAGGAGAAGGAGGGCGAGAGTCAGGTTTGATCTTTGATCTTCATCCTGAACTTCTAGTGTTTTCTTTGATCTCCACCCTGATCTTTGATCTTTTATCTCTTTCAGTCCTCATCGATGGCCTCCACCTCCGTGGAGTGCATGCTCTCCGTGCTGCTGCAGCTGGCGAGGAGGGACACTGAGTTGTGCGCTCAGGTATCTACGGTAGCTTTAAGGATACTGTTGTTAAATCATATATCGCTGTAGGATACTTTTTGATATTTGATATTTTTATTGAAACGCCTCCAGCTGTCTCATTGATTGAGTTCCTCTCTTAGAGCTTTCAAAACATTTGTGAAACATATTTTTTTTCAACTACTGCAATGAAAAATCAGTGAAAAGAATCGGCTCATGATTTACAATAATATGACTTTTAAAATGACTGGACGGATGACTGGATGGAAAGGACTGGTTGCTGTAAAAGGAGGGCCAAGTAGCTATAATCATGTCGAGAATGCAATTTCAGGCCCTCACCGCCCTCCTCTCCAGTCTGCAGATTCTCAAGATGAAGGCTGGAGAGACGCCACTGTTGAGGAACACGCAGCAAGTGCTGCTCGAGCTGTACCATGACGGTAAATATATTCTGATCGAATGAAAAATACATAAATAACATCTAAAGAACAGAGCTCATTAGCGTACCAATAGAAGATAGGTACAACTCTGAAAAGACAAAAGATTTCTCGAGGGTTAGTATCTTTTTTTATTGTTTAAGAACCTATCTATCAATGGGGACGGCTGATCATAGTGCCTAGGGTAAATAAGTCAGTGAAACTGAGGCAAAGGGTGTCGAAGAACACCCAGCAAGTGCTGCTGGAGTTGTACCATGAGGGTGAGAATAATTAAAGACACCTGAATATCTGGGGCCTGTAGGGACAAATAGAACATCTACCTGGTACTTCTTTTATTGAAAAGCGCACAGCAAGTGCTGCTCGAGCTGTACCATGAGGGTGAGAATAATTAAAGACACCTGAATATCTGGGGCCTGTAGGGACAAATAGAACATCAACCTGGTACTTCCTTTATTGAAAAGCGCACAGCAAGTGCTGCTGGAGCTGTACCATGAGGGTTAGTTTCGAGAATTGCCCCTTGTCTATTTGTCTCTTGTAAAATTCATGTAAATTCCAGTAAATCGTCAATACCTCGAGTTCCAGTTCTTACTCAGATCACAACTGATCTTTGATCTCTTGCAGGTCGCGGCGAGATCTCCTCCCTCGCTGGTTCCTGTCTGATCGCCCTGTCCATCTCCTCCTTCGACCCAGACATCCTCTTCTCCACTGCGGCAGCATTTCTGTGCGGGCCGAGTGGAGATACTATGGCTGCAGGTGGGTATTCTGAGATCTCTTGGGGTTGTGAGGGGACCTACTGCAGATATTTGGCGCTAGTAGACATGATATGAGACCGTTCGCGTAAGAGTCGGACAAGGGTTGGCACAGCCCAAAAATGTCGATTCCCTTAAACTATGTATTCCGGGGTTCTTGAGGGTGCTGATGACGATGGGCATACTCAGTTAGCATCTGAGGTCGTCATTGGCTCCAGACGACGTCACGTCGAAAACAGTTTTTATAAGTTTTCTGAGATATCTGAAGTGCTAAAATTAGACGAGTCTGGCTCCCGAAGTAAAATTGGATGCTTTTTAAGGCTGGCTACTTTATTTTTTATGAATTTCTAAAATAATTTTGTAAAATGGAAGTTCCCGCAGAGTTAAATGGGCACGGGGAGACTATGACAGATCGGATCGGAATGTTGCAAGGAGTTCAAAAATGTTTTAAAATCTACATAAAAGCGTCGGGATAAGGTTTTACGCTAAAGATAGTGTACCTTCTTGTAAGTAAATTCTGCCATCTTTCCTCTTGTTTGTACCTTTGATCTACCTCGAGTCTCATCCCATTGATCGTCTCTTCCCATCCCTATCCTTTTTGCCTCCTCCTCCTCTTTTCTGTCTGCTCTCTCTCCATTCCCCATGCTCTCTCGCCTCACGTCCGATGTCCAAGGAAGGGATCAGACTAGAGAGATCGAAGGTGCAAAACAAGAGGAAAGATGGCAGAATTTACTTACAAGAAGGTACACTATATTTAGCGTAAAACCTTATCCCGACGCTTTTATGCAGATTTTGAAACATTTTTGGACTCCTTGCAACATTCCGGTCCGATCTGTCATAGTCTCCCCGTGCCCATTTAGCTCTGCGAGAACTTCCATTTTACAAAATTATTTTTGAAATTCATAAAAAATAAAGTAGCCAGCCTTAAAAAGCATCCAATTTTACTTCGGGAGCCAGACTCGTCTAATTTTAGCACTTCAGATATCTCAGAAAACTTATAAAAACTGTTTTCGACGTGACGTCATCTGGAGCCAATGACGACCTCAGATGCTAACTGAGTATGCCCATCGTCATCAGCACCCTCAAGAACCCCGAAATACATAGTTTCAGGGAATCGACATTTTTGGGCTGTGCCAACCCCCTTCGGATTTGCCCGACTCTTACGCGAACGGCATCATATGGGAAGGGGGCAAGTGAGGATACTACGGCACCAGGTCGGCATTGGATTTCAGTACATCAAGTTATAGTAGAACAGGAAGGCTTTCAGAGGCATCCTGGGAGATCGAAATTTGCTCTGAAATTTCATTTTCGTTCTGCGATTCCAGGCCCTTCCACCTCCTCATCCTCCTCCCTCTGCTCCATCCTCATCCCTGAGGGTGAAACGGAGGGGAGAGGGAGGGGTGGTAATAATATACCATCGTTTAATCGACCTGGCCCGCCAAATTAATGGACACCCTTTTTTCCAGTCCCCTCCACCTCCTCCTCCTCCCTCCGCTCCATTCTCATCCCGGAGAACCTGCATCGACTATCGCTGTTTGTGCAGCAGAAGGCATTCTCGGCGGGAGGCGCAACGTGAGTATTCTTCCCAGTCAATCCCCCCAACCATGTTTAATGGGGCCAGGAAACATTATTGCTCTGTATTCATAGCTTCAAGCACAGTTTGGAGACATGTCTCTGATAGGGTCAGTAGAATAGTGCAGAAGTCAAAATTATCTGCGGGAGGCGCAACGTACGTTATTTTTTTACAACCTGATGATCATAGGGACCGGATTTCGAATATGTTTCACCTTTACTAAAGCTACTAAAGCATTCATACTGCAATAATGAATTCGACGTGTTTGATAGAGTTACCATCATAATTTTCCAGTTCTGACTGACCTAACCTATCTTGTAGTATTCCTACCGAACTCTTCCATTTCAGTTCCGACTGGTGGTCCTCCTCCATGGCGGACCACGTCATTCTCTCCTCCTTCGACCTCTCCTCCATTCCCTCCGACTCCTCCCCCGAGACGCCCGATGATGATAGGAGACTGTACAGTGCGGTCGCAAGTGATGGTAGGTATTTTCCGGTTCTGGTATTCTCCGGCTCTGGTCTTGGTTATTCCGGCTCCGTGATAAGGACAGGCGATTGCGCAGTGCTGAGGCCAGTGACGGAGAGCTGTTCCCGGCTCTGTCATGATATTTGAAGCTTCAAATGCCCGCGTTTTTTTAGGCTCCAGCCCTATTTATCTGATCTAAATTGCCATTTTACGGCTCCGGATCATTTTAAACGTTCTGATTTTCAGGAGCGTACGTCTACGTGCTCAACTACATCGGCCTGTACAAGATCGGCACGGGATTCTCTGAGACGATCGGAGGGAAGATTTATGCGAGCAATACTTTGTTGCGCTCCAGGTGAACCATTTGATGATAGCTGACGGGTAAATTTGATAGAGTGAACTAAGGAATTAGGCTAGGATACTCCGAAACGATCGGGGGCAAGATTTATGCGAGCAATACGCTGTTGAGATCGAGGTTAGGGTTGATTTATTCAAGCTACAAGGAGGTATGTAGTTACGGTCTTACGGGAATGACTGCAGTAGTTACATTAGGTGTGGGATAGATTAGGAATCTCGGAGACGATCGGAGGAAAGATTTATGCGAGCAATACGCTGCTGAGATCGAGGTGAACCTTTGAAAAAAAATTTTAAAAAAACGAATCGAATCAGAGGTTTGATCATTTCGAATAATTATGTTTCAAAAATCCTTCATCTGCCGCAAATAATTTTTTAAACGATAGTTGCCTGAGAATTTCCGCAAAAAATACAATCGATCAAATCAAATTGTTTTTGTCTTTTAGGGAATAAAAAATAAACAAAAAAGGGAGAACCCATTATCAATTCCAGTCGCAACTGCACCCTTTCCTTCTGCAATGGATCACTCTACCTGCGGAGGGGGCAGTCGAGCCGAGTGTGGGTGCTGGATGAGGACTCGCTCAGGTACTTTATTAATTTTGATATTGGTGCTGCTGTACATTGCCTGTCTGGATACAAACGCTTTTCGGTAGCGCGTTTTATGAATTTTGAGAATTTGATGAAAACTAGCTGAATACGGTATCAGGGTATTTACACCGTAATCCCTTTCCAGAGAGCGCGGTGAGATCATGCTGCCCTCCACGCCTCCTCACTCCACGATTTTCTGCGATGCGACTGCGTTCTACCAGGCGCATTTGGACGCGAATTCGACACTAGTGGTAAGCTACTTTGAGCAGATGAAATCTGATCAGCTATGTTTCACTAAGTATTCACTAATCGTCCCAATGTTGAAATGACAATGCTGCAGCAGGATGTTCCGCTAAAAAAAATACAATAGAATCACTTTCAGGTCACCCGTCTCAACGACTCCTTTCAACCCGTCTCCGATTCAAAAGTAAGCTCCGTTGCGAAAGATCCTATTCGAATACCGACTTCTCAACCGTATCATATTCATATTTCAGGTCAAGCAAAAGCTCCGCCTCACCAAGCTCTCCTACGACATCTTCGGGGACGCACAACCGGTCCCGCACTCGTTGATACACTCCATGCCGAGTACACTACACGGTGAGACCGGGTTTGGGGTTCTAGGACAGATAAACGGGATAAATAAAATATTTAAAAAACCTCCCTGGTCGTTCAGTGAACGTGAAGCAATTAGAATCAACGACTCGCTTATTCAATTATCCAGCATTTTCTCCAAACCACGCTGTATTCCAGGCCAAGTCTCGGACCTCCACGTCAGCCGGGACATCGCCCTGCTACTGGCGAGAACGGGCAAGGTGTACTATGCAGGCAATGCGAACCGGCTGGGATTGCAGGTGAACTATTCCAGTATTTGTTATTGTTTTATACCGACCATGCACCGACTATCGCTTTTGCAAAGTTCCTAGTGTTTGTGAACAACACGTGAAACATAACCAAAAAAGTCTACATTTTTCGAATTTTTTAGACCGAAAATTGAGAGATCTAAGCGAAATATGAACACTATTTCCAGGACACCGGCTCAACCTGGATGGAGCTCGTCCTGCCCGAGACGATAGTGCAGATCTCAGTGGGATCAGAGACGATACTGTTCAGATCGGGATCGGGTCATGTCTGGATCGCAGGTATCTATCGGCATTATCAATACGGATTGGCGGAAAAGATAATTAAAAAATATATAAATATAAATTTTAACAGGCTACGAGGAAAAGAAGAAAGCGGGCAAACTGAGACGACTGCACACTGTGGGAAGGTGAGCATTATTCAGTTGCGTTTCGCTCTTCTCGTAAACTCGTTTTCCAATTCAATTGTCAATAAGTTCAGATGGCATTCACAAAAAAAAACTTATTGAAACCGTTTCCTGTGAAGTCTCTTAGTTTCATAGCCTCACCTAAGATTTTCCCAACGGCTAACCGGCTGATCTAACAATACGATCATTTTCCAGGAAGAAAGTGATCTCGATCGCGGCATCGTCCGGTTGCTTCATGTATGTCACAGAGAATGGGAAGGTCTATGCGATGGGCAAGCATCCGTGGAGGGTCAATCCGGATAATGGTCAGTGATTTGCTAAGATGGGATGGATTCTTAGGATGGGGATGCGTGGAATTGAGGAATATTGATGTTAAACGTAACGAAAATAGAGGAAACGGGAAAGGTCTAAGCGATGGGCAAGCTTCCGTGGAAGGTCAATCCGGATAATCGTGAGCAGGACTGTTAGTAGACGTTAGCGCTAGTTTAAAAAAAAGGCTCAGTTACGCAAAACGGGATAATGCCCATCCTAAATCCATCGACACCTTTCAGGTCTCGTCCTGGGCCTCGAAGGCGTCCACATCGCCGCCATCGCTCTTGGAAAGGTACGTGACATTGGTGGTGTTATTATTGTTGCTGTTATCACCTAATAACCATTACATTCACAACAAGAACAGCTGTATCTTCAACCACAACATTTAGGTGCACGCAGTCGCAGTCTCTCGGAGCGGAACACTGTACACGTGGGGAGTGAACAACCTCGGGCAGTGTGGGAGGAAGGAGGTAGGTGATTTTGGGTGTAGCTCTAATCGGCGGACAACAATCATTGCTAACGGACATTTTGAAAATATGCCACCTACTGAAACATATTCGTGAAGAATATTTTCCTCGCCCATCTGAAGTGAACGATTCAGAGTCCATCTCTATCCTCTTCCCCTCGCCACGCATCTTCCCTCCGTGTCGCCTCTTGCTCTCCCTCGGAGCACCTCTGGATACACGACGTGGCCTCGATGTGTGTGCAGTGCGGCAAGTGCTCGAGCAGAGGTAATTTGCTTCAAATTTGTAATCCATTTTATAAAAGTAGAACACATAGTCGAAACAAACGACTGCATAATGATAATTTGAACGGTATTCTAATTCAATCCGGTTTGTAACCAAGATTCATGGTTCAGTGAGCGAGATCAACGTCTTAGTCGCCATAACCAGTAGTATTTCAGGCGCCGCATGCGACAAATTCCTGCAACTTCGACCAGGTGGACTCTGTCCGTGCGGTCCTGGAGAGACGGCTTGCTTGAGGTCTAGTTCTTTCCATTAGCTATTTTTACCCCACTCCGTCAACACTCACAACTACTGTTACGTGCACATAATAGCTTGATATTCCATAAATATCACCAAATATTTCTCAAAAAAATATTTTTTCAGATGCGGCATCTGTCGCGCTTGCGTCGAGGCCTCCATTCCGTCGGGATCAGTCAGAGGGGACCTCCCTGCCTCTTCCCTTGAGGGCCTTCCCGTGACGCATAAGATATCCCTGGCGCCGTCTTCATTGCAACTGACGATGAATTCACCGGATATCAAGGTAGCTAAAATATGTTTCACGAAATTGATAAGTGAGCTTTTGGTCAAGGCAGATTTGATTCCTCTGCCATACGTTTTTTAAAAAAAACCATTTATTTATTTCATTTATTTTTTTATATTTCATATTTCAATTATTTCAACAACAGGTGGCCTCCGTGAGCTGCGGCAACTTCCACACGATCGTGCTAACTGCGAATCGACAGGTGAGACAACGATCTTCAAGGATCCCCAAGATCAACTAACTTGTCTGCACGCACTCTCGACACTGTAGTGTGTAGTCGACGATTACTTCTAACGATGACCCCGAAAACTAATTCCAATTAAAGGTCTACACATTCGGCTCCAACGCGCACGGCCAACTGGGAGTGGGTGACGCACTGAAGAGAGCGGGACCGCAGAAAGTGAGAGATCATTTATTTTCTCGTCCCAGAAGATCACAGAAAATAGTCTTTTAACGAAAGTAGCCACAGTTTACCGAAGGAATTATTGGAAAACTTTGCAAAATAGCGTTGTGGGCGACGCGCTGAAGAGGGCAGGACCGCAGAAGGTGATACATTTCCTACGGAGTCGTAGATACGAACACGGTAATCGGGTTATACCACGCCGGACCCAGATTAAACTGTTGCAAAATTATTTTCTCAAAACACCGTAGTAGTCCATCGACACTAAATCAAACGGGTATATGAAGTGCGGTTGAATCGTGAACAATTCCGCATTAATTATTATTTATACAATAATTAAAAAAAGAACTTCTTCAGTTTTCCCCTTTGCTTTCTAAAACTTCTTTGCCGTGAACAGAACCTGGAAATGAAATGAGAAGAAGATTCGTTTCCGGCACTAACCATTTCGTGAAACTGGAACTCTTATCTCCAATATTGCTGAAATTGATCCAGAAATGACATCGCGGAGTTATCTTTTTCCGTAAACTTTCTGACGGCTCATTGTCCGAATGTAGGTGCAATCTGCAAAGGCGTGAAATCAGTCAGCATTAGGCATTCAACGGCAAGAAAATCAGGAACGCAAATATCACGGGCGAGAGAATGTAGTAGACTGACCGATCCGGACACTCTTTTCTGTGAAAACACTCCCATAATGGCCCAATGATGCACAGCAATTATCTTGCGGGTGTTCAACTGTCCAGCAATATTACTATTTATTCAATATAGATATACTTAATGAGATGAATGCATGAATTCCAGATGTGAAGGTCTTTTGGGAGGGCCTAAGTCCCATTGTGTTGAAGTTGTTTTCCCGAATTGACGTCCTCGGGATATTTCCAGATTCTTGGTTTGACGAATGTTAGTGCAGCTTCCGCTGCAGCTGTCCGAGTGTAGATCGGACAATCTGTGAAAAGGATAAATTTAGAATGTACCTCACATCGAGATAAGGAACAGATAAGCACGTGGAAAGCACACGCGAGAGAATGGGTGACTGCCCGGTCGTGAAACTTTTTTGATGAGAGAGAAAAACACACCCGTAATTGCTCCTGACTCATCGCAATTAC
The DNA here is from genome assembly GCA_900490705.1 of Pristionchus arcanus. Taxonomy (NCBI): domain Eukaryota; kingdom Metazoa; phylum Nematoda; class Chromadorea; order Rhabditida; family Neodiplogasteridae; genus Pristionchus; species Pristionchus arcanus. Next base: position 468,738 of record LS486222.1, read on the forward strand.
ATATCTCGCTTTTTTCAATAACAATATTTCAACTTGATCTATTACAATCGATTTTCCTCCGTAACTCATGAACAGTCAAGCTTGGATAAAAAGAGTTTAATGATACATGTATACATATAAAAAGGAAAGACGACGGGCTACCGAGTGTACCATATCCTGTTCCTGAGTCCTAACTGCCCCTGCAAAGCAAGCATTACTGACAGATATTCGAGAGTGAACACAGAACACCCTTGGATGTCTTGTAAGGGGTATGCAAGTGTATAGTTTCTCATCTCTGAAGTTCCACGAAGTTGTAAAGCTTTCACTGACGTAGTCCGAGTGTAGGTCGGACAATCTGAAAAAAATGAACAATTGAAAAGAAGATGCAACCGAAATAGAATTCAGAACACTAAAAAACGAGTGAAAGAATACAAGTGACTGGCTGGTCCGATCACTCATTGCTGTGAGGGGTAAACATGACCATAATTACCCTGACACTCCACAATTATCTCGCGGGTGCTCCCTTCTCCGCCAGTGTTTTCAATCAACCAGCGAGGAAAGAAATTGAGCGGAATTAAGGGCGATTACAATCTGTTGCACAGTTATTTATTCTAATTATTAATAAAAATAATAAATAAATGCAATAAACATTTACAGATCTCCCTGCCTGCCGGGGTGCAGCCAGTACAGGTTGCAGCTGGTGCGAATCATTGCGTTGTGAGAGCTGCTGATGGATCGGTGTTTACTTTTGGAGCGCATAAGGTGAGATTAGCATCAACGATGAGAGATCGTTGAACCATACGACGTCCTGCGCTCAAAATGTGCGAAAGAACTCATTGTAATATGCTTATGTTATCAAGGTCATTGAAATTCATTGAGGACGCCATAAACTAAGAAACCGTGATAATTACAAATTGCTGTATTTCAGTCCGGCCAGCTCGGCCGACGGGACGACGTTGCAGAGCCGTGCGAAGACTGGCACTGCTCGCCATGGAGGGTACCGAGGCTGGGTCCGGGCACGGGGACAAGTGCTGGTGAGTGTATTGCTAAAGGAGGGAAAATTATTAAGCAGTCGCATTTTGATGTTAATCCTCGATCGAAAAATTTCTCAATATGAGACTGGCGTGAAACTCAATGCGATCAGAATTTGTAGGTAATTTGAAATATAATTCTGATTCTCAATATCAGGTTGGATCGGCGCATCGGGCGACACCACCTTCATCCACGCCCATTCTACCCTACTGGAGGAGGGAGCGATCGGGGATGCGCAGATTGTGGCGAATAAGGTTTGGAATTCCTACGGATTTGTAAAGAAATCAGACCTCAATGTATTCTTTCTTGAACCCCACTTTGCAAATTACCACAGGATGATGATAGCTCTTGAATACGTTCGTGGCAAGAGACTTGCTAATATTTTTGAAGTAACGAGGATCCATGCACCCCGTTTTCAGAATGCGATCTTCATCTTCCCTCGGCAGATCGGCAAGAATTACATTGTGGTGAAGAGGAAGCAGAACGCGTTTGCCGAGCATCAGCTGGGACCCGCGGGGTTGTATACGAGGTCAACAAATATTTATCGTTGGGAGATTTAGCATTGGCGAATAGTTTTAAATAAGCTATAGGTTCACGGAGCTGTACACGTATTGAGCTCGTTCAATTAATTTATTTTTCAAGAAACAACAGCCCGTAAAATCATTGTTCTTGTTATTCACCTCAATTTGTAAAATATGCGAAACACAACCCAATCGCACTGCTTCCTCGCTTCGGAATAGATTCAGGAGCAATTCAAATGTGTTCTTATCCAGTTAATATAATTTTTTCAGTTACTGGCTCGACTCCACTTACAACGTGATGTGGTCGTACTCTGCGGCAGAGATGCGCATTGTCGCATTAGGCGAGGCATCAACACAGGATGGACGGAGGAGGGGCGAGGAGCAGGAGAGTTTACAGGTGAGTTCTCTTTGTGGGGCACCACCTGCACTGTATGCAAATCTAACCTATGAGATAAATAGCCATAAAATAGGCCGATGAGTGAGATTAGGGAGTATTAGGCGAGGCCTCGGCACCGGATGGAAGGAGGAGAGGAGCATTAGAGTTTGAAGGTCGGAATTCAGAAAATCTTCAATGAAGTGCAATAAGTCATGCAATAATGAAGAAGGGGGCATGAAATAGCCTCTGAGTGTTATTTAATATTATTATTATTATTTTGGTCTACGAAACGCTCCAACAAATCAATGCATCAGTCTCATGTCAATTACGAACCAAGTGTGAAACATATGTCAACTTGCCGTAATTGGCTCGATTAGACAGAAAGAGAAAAAAGTGTCTGGACAAAATGGATGGAGCTAGTAACCCCTAATTTTTAGGGTTTCCTTCGCTTCGCCCGCACTCCCGAGCTCATGGTGCCAGTCGAGCCGGACTGCTCCCTTTCGAACATTGCCCTCGCGGTTAATCTCCTGTCGAGCACCTATGCGCTGACGCTGATATCAGTGCTGCCGCCGCACCTGAGCAAGGTACATTATTTGTATTGATTTTTCGGTGTAATAGATTTCAGAAAATTTTACTCTGATATGTTTCACAGAGATTTCAAAGGAATGGTTATTTGACTGCTTTAATAGGACGTAGGAATCCGATTGGAAAAGAAAAAAATCACTCCGAAATGCGCCCTCCCCCCGTTTTCTAGAAGTTAACTATGACAACTCTGCATCTTACATTACGAATTCTCGGACGAAAGAGTGTGAACAATGAAAAGAAACGAACGCGAAATTCCCAGCTAATGAAAAATCCCGTTACAGGATCTTTCGACCATGTCCCGCTCCGCCGTCTCCGCCAGTCTCACTGATAACCGATCGGTGCTCAATCGATTCGAGGGCAATGGAGGCGGATGGGGATACTCGGCGCACTCGGTTGATGCTATTCAAGTACGCTTTATTATTTATGCAAAATTCTCAATTATTGACGTGTTGAATTGAGTTTATTTTTTTCAATTTAGTGTCTTAAAAGTCCTTTATTTCAGTTCCGGACCTCGTGTGATATCCGCCTGCTTGGAATTGGACTGTATGGTGGACGGGGAGAGTATAATGCGAGGTAAATCACACATACCTCCATGCATCAAGTGTTCTGCGAGAAAATAGAGACCGTTAAACGTTAGATCAGCACAGATTGAGATCAGAGTCACAAAACATGATCAATTATTTCAGAGTGAAGATGTTCCGGTTGCAAGGTCTTGATGGAGACGAGCTATACGTTGAGGAAGTTGCGACAACTGATGAGGTTTAATCTGTTCTTCAAAAACATAAAAACAAAAGCAACAACAAATAACAGCGACAACACACTTCAGGTCCTCTTCGAGTGTCCTCCCAACGACATCGCGCCCATTCTCTTCACCAAGTCAATCTTGATTAGGGCGAATATTTGGCACGTGATATCGGCGAAAATAAGGTGAGCAATCTCTTCATTTTCAGGGAAAAATGTACAAATTTTCGTGGCTTCAGTAGTTCGAGGCATCAGGTGAACGCATTTTTGAAAGATTGTGTTGTGTTTCACTCATATTATAATTCGCTCTTGCGCAAGCGAGTATCAATTTGTACGGGCAACACGAGCAAAAAAAAAACATTTACTAATCATAATGACCGGTATATTGCACCCATCGATTACTCTGCACCTTTAATGCGACTCTGGCGACACTCTAGGGCGTTGTAGAGAAAAGTTCGTATTCATGAGCTCCATTTTATTGTTTTAAACCATCATGCATTTTTCTACTTTCCAGTGGTCCCTCCTCCGACTGTGGCTCCAGTGGATACGCTCGCGTCGAGGCGGCAGTTGCTCCCTTTAGAGCCATATTAGGATCGCGCCATCTAGACCTGCCCATGCACTTTTTCATGCATAGTTGTGCGGTTCCGTTATCACCTTGCCCTCCTTTTTATCGAAAACTATCGGGAACAATGTGTCACAGCTTTAAAAAACAACAACAACAACAACAACAACAACAACAATATTTACCGTATCCTCAATTCCAGCGGTCCCTCATCCGACTGCGGCTCTTCGGGGCACGCTCGCGTCGAGGCGGACGGTGTCGTCTTCAACTTCCGAAATTCGACTCTGTCTAATAACGGGACGGACGTGACAGTGGGACAGATTCCGGAGATGTACTTTCAGGTGGGAAGCACTACTTTTTGACATTTTAATTTAAAGAAAGTGAAATCTTGTCCACATAATGTGAGCGGCTCACAGCGCTTACCAAGAGCTTTTTAAATTTAAAGGAGGCGTCCCACGAATTTTTAGTCACATAAACTGGACATGTGGGGTGATAGGGGAGGGCTCCCCGATCAGAGATCAGTTTATGCGAAGTTTCACAGATGCCTTTGAAGCCTGCTACGAAATTCCAAAGTTTTGAGCTGGGCGCAGGGTCTATTTTCGATACGGTAATCGTATTGATTGATTGAGAGAGGCAATAGAAAAAGAGGGTCGGCAATAGGCAATTTGCACTGGCGGGGATTCGAACCCGCCAGGGGATGTTCTCTAGACCAGCGCCTTCACCACTTGACCACGAGACCGTTGTGAAGAGGGAGCGATTGGAGCACTTACATAGCGGCATAGCGGGCTTGTCGCTGATAAAGACGTGTTTTCAAAAAGCTCGACAACATTTATAAAATCACACAATAATAATTTCATTATACAAATCATGCCATCACTAAATGTTTGACAACAATAACCCCCGCAACCACGGTATTATTCATTATCTATGGACGACGAAATCGAAATGATTCTCTCTTTTGGAACTAATTAGATACAGTAATCTCCAAAAATTACTCTTGTTGCTCGTTCATCGGTGATACTGATGCATGTTTATACACATTTGATAGATAATGATAACAAATTTATCTTGCAAAACAAGAATAACAAGTATAATGAATGAGCGGCAGCCTCCTGCTCGGCGATAAAGTCCTTCTTGAATTTTCCCATGAAGCACACCAAGTCAAAAGGGGGAAAAAAGCTCATTTGCGTGGCACAGCGCCGTCGAGTCATTCTGCGCCGCGCGAGAGTGAAGAGCGGTGTGAAATGAGGGTTTTCGCTAGGTTGAGCGCGCGTTTGCGAGTGCTGCTACCGAATGGAATCGAAATTGAACCATCGGCGAACTTGGAGAGGTGCCCAAAGGGCTTTGGAAGCTATCTGCGAAAACGCCATGTCAACAACTTCTCCCTCCGCAGAGGAGTAGGACTTCGCGTGGCCAAAACGACCGTTTTCCACTATTTTCGCTAGGTTGAGCGCACGTTTCCGAGTGCTGCTACCGAATGGAATCGAAATTGAACCATCGGCGAACTTGGAGAGGTGCCCAAAGGGCTTTGGAAGCTATCTGCGAAAACGCCATGTCAACAACTTCTCCCTCCGCAGAGGAGTAGGACTTCGCGTGGCCAAAACGACCGTTTTCCACTATTTTCGCTAGGTTGAGCGCACGTTTCCGAGTGCTGCTACCGAATGGAATCGAAATTGAACCATCGGCGAACTTGGAGAGGTGCCCAAAGGGCTTTGGAAGCTATCTGCGAAAACGCCATGTCAACAACTTCTCCCTCCGCAGAGGAGTAGGACTTCGCGTGGCCAAAACGACCGTTTTCCACTATTTTCGCTAGGTTGAGCGCACGTTTCCGAGTGCTGCTACCGAATGGAATCGAAATTGAACCATCGGCGAACTTGGAGAGGTGCCCAAAGGGCTTTGGAAGCTATCTGCGAAAACGCCATGTCAACAACTTCTCCCTCCGCAGAGGAGTAGGACTTCGCGTGGCCAAAACGACCGTTTTCCACTATTTTCGCTAGGTTGAGCGCACGTTTCCGAGTGCTGCTACCGAATGGAATCGAAATTGAACCATCGGCGGACTTATACAGTAACAAACCTGCTTCTCCAGACGCTCCTTTGCCCACTCGACCATATCGGCGATAGATCCTCCGTTAAGCTGGACCTCCATGCTGTGGGCATTCTTGTTGCAGTGCTTGAGAAGCTTCTGCTGAAATTTGAAGGACATTATTAGCTGATAACTTAAAATTACATCATTTATGTATCCTCTCTTTTGGTTCAGAAGGAAGGCATAAGTGGACTGTGTATTGTTCGTCATCAAATTCGGAAAGGCAACCGTCTTTCAATCATCGTCTAAGCTCTTACCTTATTTTAGCTAAATCTAACAAAGAGGTACGCGTACCAGTTCTTGATCATGCGTCTGCGGAAGTCCTCAGACAGATGCTCAGCGAACACGGTCTTGAAGGGGCGAGGTCCCTTGGGGGTATCGATGTATCCGACGATTGCCGAGATGACCATGGGAGAGGTCTCGAGGATGGTGACGGCCTCGACGACCTCCTCATTGTTGACCTTCGATCCGGGCTAGTCGACCTATAAAAACACAATAATCATTCAAAAGAAGTATGCATAACACTTTTAAAACACGGAACACAAGTTTGAATTGGTTTAGAATAAAAGCAGGGGCAAACTGGGTGTTATCACTCCTCTCGTTATCACTCGATACGTGATAACCTAAGTTTGCACTCGTGCTGTATCGGCTTTATCTTGGGCTGGGGTAAGGTAAATATGAACAACTGTGGAACACATAAAATGGAGAACAGTTGTACTGTACATAGATGGCCCTAGGCCCGAGAACAACAGGAGACAAACGTGCGGAACTAAATAAGCGTGCAGAACGAAAATGATACAATTACGGTAAAGAAATGAAGAAGAAAAGAAATGAAATAGTACATGGACTACAAATCGGAAAAAGGGACATGGCACAGGCAATAAATAAGGGGGGAAAGGTGTGAAATAGTGGGGTCTTAGGGGAGGGGAATGGACCCTCCCTGAGTCTCGATGGTGTCAGCGAGATAGGGGATGAGACCCGCTACCGATCTCCACCTTCCTCTCCGTTGAACTTGATCGATAGACGCACCTCTCTTGATGGACTCCATAGCTCCTCCTCCTCGTAATTGGTGTGGAGTAAACTTGTTGATACCCATTCGGGCGCAGAGCGCGTACAGCTCTCTGCGGAAAGTATCGGGTGTAATGTGAGATTGGGGATGGGAAACCGAGGGAAACACCCATTGGGAAGAGGGAACTTGTGATCTATAGACATCGAATATGGAAAGGGTCTCGGATTCTTGGGCTATCGAAATGAATGTCTCTCTACCTTCTGCAAATTGGTCGTTCTTTGATCTCTTGATAGAGATCCTAAGGGTACCTTCCGACCACGACAAATCGGACCACGTGAGGGAAGTGAGTTCCGATACCCTGAGAAGGGCACCGAAAGCTAGGGCTGCTCCAAGGGCAGATCGAACAATGTGAAAATCACTGGGATGGAGAGAGGCGAAATGAACAATTGAATCAATAGTAGATGATGGCACTTTGGGATGATGGGATACGGTATGAGTCCTACGGGTGGAATCGAAGAACGATGAAATCATGTTAGAGAAGAAGGGTGGGAGAGGGTCACAGAAATGGGTGTAAGCGGAATGAAGAATCTTCAGGGTAGAGAGGGATCTCCCTTCGTTGATCTTCCTCAGAACGAAGATGAGAAGTGAAGACGGGCAAGATGGGTCGATTCCCTTCTCTTTGGCGAATTCCCTGAGACCCAATGATTGAAGAACGAGGGTAATTGGATAAAGATATTACCTCAATTGGTTCATACTTCCTTCATATGCCCTCATAGTAGCTGGGGCCTTAGCACCATGAAGAGAACGGGTCAGGACCGGGAGCAGATCCGGCTCAACCGTCGACACTTTGCACATCAACTCCCGAAGGGCCAGTCCCGAATGGCCTATAAAAGTCTCTCTTGTCTCTCTGGCTGCACAGTCTTTCTCTATTCATATTTGTTTCATATTTGGATTCATATTTGGATTATTTGGGTTGGATAACTGGGAGGGGCAAGTATATATCGGGGCGGGTGGGGTATCCGACGATTGCCGAGATGACCATGGGAGAGGTCTCGAGGATGGTGACGGCCTCGACGACCTCCTCATTGTTGACCTTCGATCCGGGCTAGTCGACCTATAAAAACACAATAATCATTCAAAAGAAGTATGCATAACACTTTTAAAACACGGAACACAAATTGGTTTGAATTGGTTTAGAATGAAAGCAGGGGCAAACTGGGTGTTATTTGTCACTAAATTGTGGTACGACAACGGAGAAACATGGTCGCGAAGTGGAGCGAACTGAAATATTGAACATGAACGGTAAGTAACCTATTATTTAGCTATACTGTGATTTGCATCACCGAGTTGTGGTCACAATTTGAGAAACTGATCCACTTACGAACTGAATAATGCCCTGCGACAAGCTAGGAACATGGAAAACGAGGAAAATAATTAGGAAACCAGTGAAAGGTTGTTCTACAGCAATTTACTAGCTATTTAGTGGTATAACCGAGATAATAACAACGGCCAAAGGTCCAGCCACTAGTAGTGTTGGTTCGAAACACAAAAATGCGACAAAATAATTAAATAACAATGTAGAAAAGATCAATAAACCCGCACATCTGCGAAACGGTGAATTTTTGGCAAAATTCCAACTACCTACCGTAATTTCTTACAGACGCAATAACTCCGCTGTGAGACCCACCAATTTTGGTTCGTGGGACGCCTTCTTTAACCTCTAACGCACAAGATAATTAGAGTGGAAAGTTTATGCAACATAGCAAACGGTGTGCATTTTCGGAGTGAGATGTTGAATTGTTCTATTAAAATGGGAAACATGGAGAAATCGATCCCATTTTTCTACTTATGAATTTCAAGAGCGCCTGAAACATAACTAGACCATCATTTTGACTCTTCTAATATTTTCCTGAGCAATACTCTTTGCAGAATCTCGCCAAGCCCGCAGAGGAAACCGAGGAGCGAACGGTGGAGGAGAAGGCGTTCGACCTGAAGATGTAGTGAGTCGTTAATAGACTTATCTGACATTACCGTGAATCCTAGTGTAATTATGCTTTTATTTTTGATTCTGCTGCTGATTTTGCGAGAAACTATTCCCGATTATTTTTAACGTGTTGTGTATACTATGTTGGCAAATGCGTTGTCCTAATTTGAAGTGGAATAAGAAAAAAACCTTCTTCCAGCACGGACTTCCATAACATCTCTCGGTCCGCCCTCCTTCGCCCTGCACCATCTGTTTACTGCTCCCTGCTGAGAATACTTCGATGGGCGACGACCATTGTGTTTGGACAGGTAGTATTTGAATGAGATCTGGATAGTATAAATGAGAACAGACGTGGATCTCTTCGAAAGAAGGAATTTCGAATAACAAATTGGCTATGTTTCACAAGAATCATAATTCGATCCCGCTTCGCGTCATACCAGTGACGTAGCGAAGATCAGCATTTAAACAACTCAATAAACATAATGGGATGCTCCTTATTGTTTCGCTCACACTAAATTTTTCCGTCATTCCAGCTCACTCAATCGGAGGAATCCCTCTGGCAGCAGGAGAGGGCGACGCTGATTGCTGTGCTCGTACTGAAGACGTTGAGGTCATCATTGTCGTCATACTATTCACCAATTTTACAGTTCTTCTTATCGTTTCGCAATCATAAAACAGTGCACATAGTGTATAATTGTACAAAAAAGATCGCAAAAGATGGTCAACGCTAAACATCACCACATATGTCAGAGTTTAAGGACCATGCAATCTTTGACAGAGTCCATACATAAAATAATGTTTCAGATTCTACACGGAAACCCTCTACCCGTCCGAGGCACGGGCCGAAGAGTGCATCGAAATGGCTGAACCGGCCATTAGCATGTTCGATGCTATCCACGCGATATTCGAGGCCGCCAACAACTTCGAGGGCGCTGAAGTGGGTGTCACGAAGAGATTCGGCGATTTACTGATCGAATTATGTTTCACATCAAACATATCTTTGCCTGACACAGTGAACAATTGATTTCGCTATCATAGGCTATCTAGAAAACCAAAACAAAAAGAGAAGATGTGCCCAGATCAAAAAGTATTCACGGATGACAATTCAAATAAGTCATGCAATGCAATGCCTTATCACCGATACTTTTGTTATTCAGATGGACCAACCCCGTCTCTCCCTTGTTGAAGAGCGCATCTTTTAAAAAAATCATTAGAATCTTGCATTAATACAAAATTTAGTATTATACGTGACAAAATTCAATGCTATTCGAAATATCATTAAAAAAAAACTGTTCTGCTATTCAGATGGACCAGCCCCGTCTCTCCCTCGTTGAAGAATGCATCGCCTCATTGGTCGCCTCATCACATCTCCTTTTAGCCTCGCCGTTCATTGTAGCCTCTCAACTGGCCACGTACATGGGTACACCAAGGTATCTTTCCAAACCGTTATTGTCTTATATTGCAAAAAAGTTAAATAAAGGTTAATAAAAATTGAGGTTATTAAGTATCTCGAATTCAGGAACGAGTGGCGGCTCACCGCGCTACTGCACGCTATGGCGAACACGGATGAGGTGAGTACTGGGGCTAAGAGTAGTAATGCAAGTATCGCAGTATCGCTGAGGGTAGCCATGACATTTAGAGCTAATGTAACAATAATAATATTTTTGCATCGATGTTTCATTGTCCAGAACAAAAACAATTTTGGAAATGTTTCACAGTCATTGTAAAATTCTGATATGGCTAATTCTTCAATTAACCCCTCGCCGAGAGTAAGAGAAAACAATTCAATCAAATACCACCACGTGTTTTAGTTACTCTCCTTCTTCCCCGACGTCGTCGCTGCGAAGCCTCGTCCGCCCATGTACACGCATCTGACGGAGAGGATGACGAAGAGGTTGCCGCCGATGTAAGTATAATAGTGAACACACATATTTCACAGTCCATTTCACGCTGGACTGCATTATTTTCGTTGTATTATAAATGAGTTTCCATAAGCGCTGAAAGCGATGAAAATAGCCCAGAATTTATTTAAACCATCCACCAGTTTGATTTTCAGAAAAAAATCTTATTTTCGCAGATCCGATCGCTGCCGCTCGGCCACCTCCCTTCACTCAATCCTCTCCTTCCTCTTCGATGTGGCCTTCACGAGAAGTGGAGAACAGCAGATCGGGGTCAGATTTTTTTTGGCAGAAACTATCCCAGATCATAACTATTGTTCCAAATGTGCCTGGAATTATTATATAATTGTCTGTCGCCTTCAAAAGGTAACATTCAACCTACTAGCGTTGACTCTATCTCGCCGAGAAAGATAATAAATTCTGATCGAATAGGTTTCAATCAATTTATACATGTCCGTTTCCACTTCTAGTATCAGTATTTGCAAGGCGGATGATCTAAAAATAATTAATCAGTCCACCTCAGTCAGCTTTGATAGTACTCATGCACAAAAAGTTCATTTTCATAGGGAATTTTTGTAAATTGTAATAACTACGAGAAATATTATATATTTATTTATTGTTCAGACCACCTCCTCCTACTCCCTCGAGCGCATCTCGCAAGTGCTCATCAGAGAAATCGCCAAGGAGCTCGTGAAGGGTGATTTCGCTCACTCCGGAACGCCGGCGTTGATGAATACACCGTCTCGGTGAGTGGAAGCCTCTTTTGACGGCAATAATACAGTCAGCAATTTATAGAAGCCATTTTGCGCATAACTAATGCAGTGTGTGGTGTGAGGAACATTCTTGCCCGCACTTTGAATAGTTTCTCTGGTTTCTCGTGACCAGTTGCTAACCAGTTGGTGACCAGTTGCTGGCGGATAGGGAAACAACTGTTCAGGATACTGGTTAGCAACTGGTCAGCCACTTGTCAGCAACTGGTCAAGGGGATAGGCCACGCCCACTTTCGAATCGGAGGGATACTGTATTATTGATCGTATGAGTAAGCCTCATAATGTAACTGTTCCATACATGGAACGTCCATGTACGGTAGTCACATCCAAAAGACCATCCCTTATGGGATAGCAGTTGACAGCATCCACATTCGGGAGCCGTCTGATCATCATCTGACGAGGGGAGAAAAATAAGCGCTTGTAGGCAAGGCGAGTGCTAGTCACGACGGGTACGCAAATACCCACCCAACCAGTTGCTAACAAGTTGCTAGCAACTTGTCAGCAGTCAACTGGTCAGCAACTGGTCAGACCACTTGTCAGCAACTGGTTGGGGCAGACTCCGCCCACCCCAACTGGTCAGCAACTGGTCACGAGAAACCAGAGTTTTGGAAAATTTGCACGATTAGCGAAAGAGCATTCGCAATGAGAGACGAGCGCCGTCGCGGAGAGTTGGCATAGGTTTCTGCAATGGGTAAAAGGGTCACAATATTATGTAATTCAATTGTTGCCTCTAGCCTGCTGTTAAAAATCATTCAACTCCATCTTCTCAGATCAGATTCTCACAAATTGCTCTCATTTTCTCAGATGAGGCAGGTCATCAGATTTATCCTGTCAGGTTCCGCCGTCGCACCGTCGGCGCTTGCTGGGATATGGCCTCTGGGGCACCCGATGCTATCGCTCTGAGGGTGGATCGAACTGGCGTCATTGTTGCTGGGATTGGAGTGTATTGCAGTGGAGCCGAGTACACCGCCACTTACACAATTGAGGTACTATTGAGGCCTCTTATGATTCAGCGCTTTCATAATTAAAAAATAGTACTGAATGAGTTTCACTAATTAACGATATATGGAATATTTCGAGATCGTTCGATGCCTGTTCATTTTCGTTTTGATAGAACAACAAGTTTATTTCAGATGTTCAAAGCGGATCTCTCGGACACGAACAGTGAGGAGAAGTGGGAGCTGATTGAGAAGGTTAACTTTCCTTAAAAAAAATCTGTAGAATGAAGGCATAGCTAGATAGAGACCGCAAGCTCCGCCCACTTTGAGGGGACAGGGAATCGCTCAAAACCTGCGCCGGCGCGGGGCAATTCGAATACGCAACGGATTTGAACAATCAAAATTGATTTCGGTAGCTATCCACACCCCCCACAAATGATCCAAGGCGCACCTTGATCGGACAACTTTGAGATAGTCAAAAACACGATAATAAGGTCCAGGATAGATGATTTACCATGTTAGAGTTATCGTGCACTTTTGCGCCACTGGCCATTGGTTCTCCTAATTTTTAGGAGAAGATACCAGAAGAAAAAATGAAAATTAAACTTCGCCCCGAATTGCCCCGGAAGTTTAAAGTTTTAGTACGCGCGTATGCAAAACCGCGCTAACTCCGCCCCCTCCCACCCACTTCCTATCGCTGTCCTCTAACCCGTCGTGAATAGCACGCGCGCAGTCTGGGTAAGGGGAAATTTCTCTCAAGAATTGTCTCTCACGACTCAGCGAAGCTATCGCCTTCGAACTTTGGGAAAGAGCTCGAAATAAGCTCCGCCCACTTTTGCCTCGACCTGGTTTCGGCCACTTCGCTGTTGTGCCCAAAGCGCATGGTTTTTGACCCATAACTCGGTTGGGAGATGAGATATCGACAAACGCAAAAAGTATGATCTTATTCAGACCAAGAGGGATACTTTGGACACCCAAACATATCCTCACTATAGATTCGGTCAATCACGTTACGGTCTCTAGGCATAGCAGGACTCTAACAGAATAAATCTCACTGTAAAATTGTTCCGATCGTGGCTAGCATCTTTGATTTTATTACAGGTCCCATTTAAATTATATTTATTTAAATATATTGAATTATTGTCGCTGCAGGTTACCCACCTCGTCTCGGCCAACGAGGGCCGTGACACGGCGAATCTCAAGTTCAATCGGGCCGTTCCCCTCGATCCGTCGATGACGTATCTGATCAAGATAGCAAGTCTGGACGGAGGGAAGACATTTGCGGGAGAACGTGAGTTATCAATGATGTAATTTTTCCGCGGGATAAATCGTCTGAAAATAAGTTTCACAAGTTGGATATTTGACCGAAATCATCCCAAGTATGATCGAGCCGTGGCTTCGGGTGAAATACAAATAATTCTTTATCTAAATGAAAGAAGAATCGTACTGGTCTCACTTGCTCTAATAGCCTTGAAAGCACAATAACAAATCCTGAAAACATTTTATCCCTCTCGAGATGTATCACTATCCCCTTGGGCCGAGGCCGGAGCTTGGTCTATTTTACTATTTACTATTTACTATTCCAATAAACCATTCCAGACGGCGCCTCGTCCGTTCGCCTCTGCAATGGCGCCCGCATTTCCTATGGCAACGCGGATTCGTCCAGGTAAGGAATTCTTAGGATCTCTCAATCCGCTTAATATCTGGCCATTGATTCGTCCGAGAGTATTTAGATGTGTGGGAAATAAAATGAGGGCGTCAAGTGAGAGAATGAAATAGTAAATGCCGTAATTCAGATCACAGAACGGCACCTGCCTGGCCAGAGGACAGATACCGCACCTGATGTACAGCATTAAGGTGAGCTGAGCAAAAACGGTTTACGAAACGAGAATTCGAGAACCCACATGGACGATCATTTCATGGGAAAGCATTTCATAAATATTTTTGTTAATCATCCTGAATTCATCATAGTTCATCAAATATTCTCTGATTGAAATTTTGGAAAAGGCTAATGTTCAGGAGGACGCTCAACGCGGTTCGAAGAACAACGACGAAGAACGACTAAGTAGAAGTTTCTGCCAGTTGCTGAGACTGATGACTGCGAAGGTATGACTGACTTGTAAAGAATATTATATGAGGCCGGTTGCGTAAGAATCAACCATGAGTTGGCACATCGATTTTTCGAAAATTTGTGAAAAGAGGTTCTCGAGGGTGCTGAATACCATGGTAAACTTCATTTTGCACCAATTCGACCCTTGCAGCATTGCTGCATGCATGCTGCAAAACACTTTTTTGCATAACTTTGTTTCTAGTCATCCGAATGGTCTAAAAATTTAACTGCGGCTTCTTGTAATCATGAATGATCAGATCCTGAAATAATATGCACAATAGTTAATCTAACACGACTTTGAAAAAGATTATTTTAAATACCAGGCCCGAGTGGAAGCTCATTTTATAACCAGGAGATGCGCCTCATTAACACGATCATTTGGAAAAAAAATATGTGTGGGTAAAAAAATCATTGTTTTTGAGAAAAATATGGTTTTGTTCGCTTTGTTTTGCACCTTTTAATGAGTAAAATACGATTTCTGTTATGTTTCATTCGATACCGACCCCAAGGAATGAAATGGTCGCGGTAAATTGATATAGTAACAAATGAAACACATCTGAATTCATCCATAAATCCGACAAAAGTGCAAAATGAAGTGAAAAAAAAACAATGATTTTTTTACCCACACATATTTTTTTCCAAATTATCGTGTTAACGAGGCGCGTCTCCTGGTTATATTAGGTTGGTGCATAAGTTTCTTAACAATGAATTTTCAAGTTTATTGCTCTTGTACTAAATCACATCCAAATTCCCTTGAAATTGGAACTTGGTATGAGTATGACGACTACAACCACACATTTGAATTGGTTCACAACTACTTAGTATTTGAGGAAAAAAATCGGAAACAAAAACGAGCCAAAACTACATTTTGGGTATGTTCATTCACGTCGTAGTATTTTGAAAATAAGGGATCCGTGAATTTTCACAAATTTTAGAGGGATTGGGGAAGGGTTGCTGGATGGCATGGCAGTGAAATATTGGGCTTATGAAAATCATACGAAACGATGGGACGCCAAAAGAGGCTATTTCGATCTTCGATTTACGATATAAAAAGATCGAAAAGGGCTACTTAAGAATGGGACTTCCGATAATCTTCTAAAAAATTATTGTGAACCTATCAGTGAAGTAACTTTAATTTACAACACATTTGGGATCTTTAGGTCCATCGAGACTAATTTAAAACATGGGTTTATAAAATAACAGATCTTTGTGCAGGCCTACTTTTCAAATACGTGGCTATTTTTAGAAGGTCGCTTGTGATAGGGTCGCGGCTCCACACCAGTTGTGACACATTATGAACGCACAACACGTCATTGGTGAAGATTTGAGCATATCTCAGTTCTCCATGGTACACTGGTACGATTAAAAGTGTGCAAAATATCGCTCCCCGTCGGCTTTGATTTGAAGTCATATCGGCCTCAGTTATCATACAGGGATTTTAACATGCTGGAAATAAAGAGTATTCAAGTGGTCATCGGTTATGAAAAACCTTGACTTGAATGATCAAAGAACAAGGAAGGTACATGCCAAAAATTATCGAGATAAATTCGTTAAGAAACTTTTGCACCAGCCCGATAAAATCGGCTTCCACTCGGCCCTGGTATTTAGAATAATCTTTTTAAAAGTCGTGTTAGATTAATTATTGTGCATATTATTTCAGGATCTCATCATTCATGATTACAAGAAGCCGCAGTTAAATTTTTAGACCATTCGGATGACTAGAAACAAAGTTATGCGAAAACCGTGTTTTGCAGCATGCATGCAGCAATGCTGCAAGGGTCGAATTGGTGCAAAATGAAGTTTACCATGGTATTCAGCACCCTCGAGAACCTCTTTTCACAAATTTTCGATAATTCGATGTACCAATCAACACAAAGGTTTGGTTGATTCTTACGCAACCGGCCTCATATTTTTTGCCACTACAACGAGCCTGATATCGAACTTTGAGAAATATTGTGTAGATAAACGTCCTGTGAAACATATTAGTTACCAGAGAAAAATACTTATAATTGAAGGTCGGCGAAGCGGTCACGGCGGGAACACTGACAACGTCTGCGAGGTTTGTCATTTCTATGATATTTTAACATTTCCTCATCATTGCATCTGTTACTGCCTGCTTCCGTAATTTAACAGTTCTTCGTTTTAATTAAACAAATTAGAATGATGGAGAGATTTCGTTTTTTCAGAGACCTCGTCTCCGCCATCGCCGGCTTCGCCATGGTCTTCATGGAAGCGCAGCCGAAGCGAGCACTAGAGGTGATTTCCAAAATCCGTCTTCGTTATTTCTACAACAACTATTTCTTTCAAAAATTCTTTCGTTTTTTTCCACATTAGAGAGCTATGTATGAAAAGCAATAAGTGACTTATCGCTTGACCAGCGAGATATCTAATATTGCACTACAGGTCGTTGCAATCGTCGATCAACTCCTCCCGATGGTCAGCAGTGTGAACGGTGTGGCCAAGCAGGATTCGTCTGGTAGCAAGTGAGATTTATTAGTTTTGAGATGATGCTCGAACATGCAATTGAAATACACCGCCTCTTGCGAATTTACAAATTTCATGAAACACAATCGATTTTCGGAAACATTCTGAAATGATTCTCTTCAGTTACTTCTCCACTCATCGCGACGTCCACTTTGACATCGTCGAGTCAACGCATCCTTATCTACCATCGACGGTGCAGAGTGCGGTGATTGGCTTTGATAAAGAAGTAAGTTGATTACTTGTGCCTAAGGGGCTTATTCAATTGTCGGGAGGGGAGATGAGTGATCTTAGCATCCTTACCCCCCTTCGACAGTGGAGAGTGCAGTGATTGGATTTGATAAGGATGTGAAAAATAATTTCATGAAACTTTACAGCTATCCCCATATCATGTATGTATGTGAATTGAAAACAATGTTTCTAGTGCTATTAGATTCCATTTTGAGTATTATTTTCTCAGGTCGAGCTCATGTTCATCGACATGGATGAGTGCTCACGTACCGTCTCGGCAGATGACGTCCTCTGGATTTACGTTGGTGTGGATACGATGTGCTATGTACCGGTGGCGAGGTACACTCTTTCTCTTAAAATTTTTAGAGCGTTAGAGCTAATCAAGTGCTGTGGATTTACGTCGTGTTGGATACGATGTGCTATGTACTAGGGTTGGCAGAAATAGTCTGAACCGACCGAGTCCTTCGCGCGCAATGAGACTGGAATGAGTCCGAGAGAGAAATGAACTCTCACTCTTCGGACTATCGATAGTCCGAGAAAGAAATGGTTCAGACTATTGATAGTCCCAACTTTTAAATGTTGTTTTACAGCGAGAAATTTTTGATTTAAAAAAACCAAAGACTAAACATAGGTGCCCTAACGGGATGGACTATAATGAGGACGTGTTTTAAGATAATAAATGTTTATGTTTTTATTTTTGTTTTTGTTGTTTAAATGTTTCTGTCAACGGCAATAGCTTCGCTCAGCCGTGAGAGAGACCGAGGAAGAAAAATCGCACCCATGTCTAGTTTGCGCGTGCTCTAGTCGCGCCGGGATGAAAACAGCGGGATGAGGGAAAGAATGGAGGGAGGAGGGAGGGGAAGGAGGACTGGAAAGACGCGCGCCCCCTCTGAAACATATTCGAAGTCTCGGACTACGCATAGTCTGGGACTATTGATAGTCCCATCATTCGGACTATCGATAGTCCGAGACTCTGGTCAGTCCGAAATGTTCGGAATGAAATAGTCTCGGACTCGCGTTTGGACTCATTTTGCCAACCCTACTATGTACCGGTGGCGAGGTGAGAAAGACGAGCAGGAAGTGGTTTTGGGGGTTACTATGAGCTAAAATTGATAAAAATGCTGATGACGTACTGTGGATCTACGTGGGGGTGGGCAGAATGTGTTATGTTCCGGTGGCAAGGTGAAGTTGAGACCATTTTGATGATCCAGTTGTGTTTCATAAAATTGTTAAACTCTAAAGCGCTCATTTTTCGGAATGTTGTTATGATGAGGAAGGCACAAAATATTTTTTTATACAGGCGCAGTCAAACCAGTCTTTCAGGTACTCCGGCTCCTCGCTATGGCGGAATCGCCAACTGATGCTGCCCGGCAACTCGGCCTGGTTCATTCTGGAGAGTGCGGCGATGGTGGAAGGAGCGTCCGAGAGTGATGTGAGCCTAACCTTGACAATTGGTGATTCTGATTAGTGCCAGGATCGTTGAAGGTGTATTCATTCAGCATTTCATAGCTTTAAATAATTTTTTAAAATCTGTTCCTACTACTATTGGAAAACATTTCAACCTTAATATCATATGACCAGCCTGAAGCACATTTGCGCAAATTTCAAGCGGCATTTCTCTTAATTTATGTATCTATATCTTGTAACTTATCATTTTTCAGATGTACGGCTTTCGCTGTTCCGTCCACGGCTACTCTCTCCTCGGGGAGAACACGAATCTAAGACTAGAGCAGGAATTGACATGGTTGTCAGCGAGTGCGTGTCGGCTGTTGGTTCAGGTGAGTAATATTATTATTTAAAATGTATTATTTATACATAATTTAACATACCTGATGCTATCATTTGGAGGGTGGGGAGTAGGTGAAAGAGAGAGAGAGAGAGATTTGGTGCTTGGAGCTCGATATTCGGGGTAGTTTTTTTTACTACTCCCTCCTCGGGGAGAACACGAATTTGAGACTGGAACAGGAGTTGGCCTGGTTGTCAGCGAGTGCGTGTCGGCTGTTGGTTCAGGTGAAATTTTGAGGTCATACGTGCAGATTCTGGAGGATATTAAAAATATGTAGGTAGATAGTAGGAGTTGGCCTGGTTGTCAGCGAGTGCATGCCGGCTTTTAGTACAGGTGAGCTTCAGATCCAATGATTCGGTAGATCGGTGAAAACTCATTCTGAAAAATAACAAAAATAACATCGTTGTAGCTCCCATCCGAGGGCGAGGAACTCACTCGTCTGTCCATCGCGGAGGAAGAGACCAAGGACCTGTTGGAAAAGCACGGCAGTCTGCTCAGGTTCGCAATCCGCTCCTTATAAAAAAAGCCCATTTTTTTCACAAAATAACAAAAGTCCACAATAAAAAAAGTATGGACAAATATTCAATAAATGCGTTAAAATCTAACATAAACGTTTTGAGTATGCGGAATTACGTTATATCCGCCCCATGTAAAAAAGCCCAATTACTGAGGCACACAGCTCGGTTGGAACATACTGACTATTGCGGCCATTTGTATGAGATTCAAAAATCTTGTTTGCTTGTTTCTATTGATTTCATCCTTGTTCTATGAAGATGGGCATGTGCAATCTTCATTTCAGGAAGGGCCTCAACATGAGTCACATCCCGACTCTGCACGAGCTGCACACGAGGAGTGTACCACCGCCCGGACTTTCACCTGGTAAGCAAGCTTGTTCTAGTATAACGAAAACATCAAAAAGAGCACTTTTCGATACGTTTCATGTGGCACACTTAGCTCGGCGAGCGAGCTATTTCTAATACGTGCCCGCGTCCGGATAAAACAAACATCTCGCTAATTTACCAACAATTTCTCTCAAAGTCAACCGCGAGTTCACCTCGGGTGCCTCACCTATGTCTTGCTTTAGATAAGCTGAAATGAAGGAATACTAGGAAAAACTCACCTCTTGAAAACTTCACTTTCCAGAGCTCAAGTTCATTCGCGAGTTCATCTCCGGCGCCTCATCTATGGCAGGAGCACTCGCTCGATGGTTGCCGATGGGAGCTGTGATCGACCCGGCACACTGTCAACTGTTGCTGCCGCAAGTAAGTATTTTCAAACAGGGCAATATTAGCAATATGCGCACCCATTTAGTGAAAAATTTTGAGTTTTAAAACGTTTAAAGCATAAAAATATCTCTAAATCCAGGAAGAATTCGTGGTTGACCAACCCGCTCAGCTCAAGTTGATCACCCGAGATCAGCATGGGCGACTGGCGCAGTGCAATGCTGTTGCTGTGGAGGTTAGTTATTTTTCCGTTATTTTTCGCTATGCGGAAACCGCAGAATCGCAAATACTGTTGAGGTATGATACATAGCATCGTTTGAACCACCTTCGAATTTCTTCCTCGAAATTCACGTGCGTTTCACATCGTGCTCATAAAACGGAGAGCGGGCTGACATCAATCGACATCCACAGCCGCTCCTAAATAAATCTTCCAAGTCATGGTTCATCGCCGGCTTGAGAACTATCGTTGCGTTCACAAAATTGAGCGATAAAAAACCATTTCATTCTTCTCACCTTTTTTTTCTAAAAAAAGAAATGTGTTTCACATCGCGCTCAAATGACATATGTTGTGCAGATTTCAATCGGGTATCAGCTTGTATTTCAAAAAATACAAAATGCTTTTGTCGTCAATTCCAGGTCACGGTCCATCGCGGACTGGAGGACTCTCGTTGCGCGCATAAAATCGAGCAATGGTGTGGCGAGGGAACCCTTCCTCCATTGACTCTGTTCCACCAGAACCCCTACCTGCCCGTGTACATGAATAAAGCGAGGTAATATTGTTTTTCCAGCTACTATTTTATCATTTATGCGCCATTCATAGTACATTTCTATAGCTTAGTGAAGGTTATGCGTATTTACGTTTAGGAGGAGGTTAGGGTAGAGTAGGGAAGGCGAGGGAACTCTTCCTCCTCTTACTCTGTTCCACCAGAACCCCTACCTGCCCGTGTATATGAACAAAGCGAGGTACGAGCAATACGAAGGGTTTCTTTCCCATAAATGCCATTACGAACTACACGGTAACAATGCAATGACCTCCTATCAGAATCCAATCAGGGCCAAGCGCCAGGAATCATCGCGATCGTGAAAATAATAAATAATCATTTCAGATACATGTCGATCGGCATGATGCCCGCTTACGCCAATTACAGCTACGAAGAGCTGAGATTGGGTGATTGGTTATATTTATTAACCAATAGTTACACTAAATCATAAGATTCCATTCGTTGACCCCTCTGCCATCGTTTTGACCACACCCAACCATTCACCATTACTCCGTTACCGTAGTGGTGAATATCCCATTCCCCTCCATAACAATGTTACGCCCCCCCCCATATCAATAAATTAATCACTAATTAAAGGCTTCGCCGCGAACGGCGTCCAGAAGGACACGGTGGGCATGACACAGAAGAGCAGCACCACGTGGGTTTTCTCGTTACACTACTGTAGTAATTGCGCGCGTTCTATTGACAACTTGCCTTCCTAAAATAGTGTGCTGAATTATATTTATGCAACAGTTTACTACATAATTCAGGCTCTGTCGGAATAGGGGGGTCCCATGCCAATAGGGGGGTCCCAAAAAAATCTGTCGGAATTGGGGGGTCCCATGCCAATAGGGGGGTCCCAAAATAATAGGGGGGTCCCATATAAAATATTTCAAATTAGCTCATTTTTTGTTCGTATATTTGTTACTACTGCTACTACCCCTAAACCTACTACTCCTAAGCCTACAGCCCCTAAGCCTACTAGAGTACAGTCAGTGCATTCGAAAATCACCACTCCAATTCCCACTACTAGGCCAAAACGCGAAAAGACTACTGTTCCTCCTATTCCCACGACCCAGAGACCCAGACGTGGAAGAACTACTATTCCGCCAAGCACAACTACCCCGAAACCCACGCGTGCGAGACCGACTCGTTATCCCCTTCATACCTCCCCGAAACCATCCAATGTAATTCCTACCACAAGAGAAAGTCGTAGATCGACCCCGAAACCTCGTTCGTAAAGAATCAGTGACAGCCATTAAAGAGCATGCTCATCCATTGACCTTTATTGCACCACAAATATATGATATATCCTTGTATCGCCTGTAGTAGCTATTTCTGGTCTCAAACCATCAAACAATTGAATAAACAATGTTTTTTTTCAAAATGTAAGGATATTGGACATCAAAAGGACAAGGGAAAGGAAAATAATATTAATAAATTAAATGATCTGATATGGGACCCCCCTATTGTCATGGGACCCCCTTATTATATGGGACCCCCCAATTGTCATGGGACCCCTCTATTGGCATGGGACCCCCCTATTGGCATGGGACCCCCCTATTCCGACAGAGCCATAATTCATTGTTGGTATGGTGCAGAAATCAAGAGCAGTACAACGTGGGTTTTCTCATATAATTTTTTTTAAAATCTGTAAATCTTGATTACTTTCTCGCTTTCTATGATCTTCAAGTAGATATTGGTAAAAAATTCACGGCCATTCTCTGACCAGATATGCTTCAAGTACTCCTCAAACGGACAGTCCTTCAAACGCATTTGATCTCTGCGTGGATTTAACCGAAAAAAAAAATCACATTACCCTTAAAAAATAGTGATGCTTGTGGATGAGGACATCGCGCGTAATTAAACTGCTTAATTTTTTTACCACTTCAGTCACTGCGGCACGTGGTTCCCTCGTCTACCTGGCGTGTTCCGAATCGAGTGCCGAGTGGACGGATTCCAGGTGTGTTTCATGGGATATATTTGATAACTGAGGGTCGCGTAATTTTGATCGTTGCCGGCCGCATTATCGATATAAAAAAATCACGTGTGTTACCTATTAATCGAATAAACGTGTTCTGAATCGAGTGCAGTGTGGAAGGAATTCAGGCGTGTTTCATAGGATGCATTTTAGTTGTAGATTGTGTATTTGTTCGATTGTTGGTGTATCTTCTTCATAAAAATACATAAACACGCGTATTACCTAAGTATCTAATAAACGTGTTCCGAATCGAGTATCGAGTGGACGGATTTCAGGTGTGTTTCATGGAATGCATTTAAAGGATGGTAAATGTAAAATTTTGATCGTTGCGGCCTTCTCCTGCTGTAAAAAACTATTATGATCTGAAGTATGGAAGTCATGTGAGCACCATGAAATTAACTTGGCCCACTAACGTTCAAATTCATGTGTATTTTCTCGCACTGATTAACTCAAGATGTCGAGAGGAGATAATGAGAAGAATCGAATATAGAACGAGACATTTTTATGAAGGAATGATCAAACTCCGTCATTTGCAGGTCCCGCACTCCTTCACCGTGGAAGTCGTCGATCGAGGGGAGAAGGGCGCGAGGAAGAACAGCACGAGGCTAGCGCAGCTCAGCAAGGTTTCTTTTCCCTTTCCTCTTTTTAGAAATTTGTTTTTTCTTATCGAGTATTTCTTCTTTTCACACCTAGTACACGCGACGGAAATAAAAATATTAAATCACTAATATTCAGGCTAGGCTTGCTACCATCCCGCCGACCGTGCCGTACCCAGCGATAAGGATTCGAACAGCGCCATCGCTGATTGCGAGGTGAGCTTCAGATTTTCTAGAGTTCGAGATGTGGAACATCGTCTATGCATGTCACGTACTTCACGTATTTCACGTATTTTCACGTACTATTTCACGTTCGTGCATTTCATTTCACGTTCTTGTCATCCTGGCTGGTGAGAAAATGCGCGAAATCAAAAGACGGGAATCATTATTCATCACAATAGTAAAGTTGTTAAAGTATGCTTCACGTGTAGCTCATACTTCATTTGGATAGAGAATATTCAATTGAGTGCAGAGTGCATGTTTATAAAAAAATTACGTATTTATCATTTCAGTGAAATGGGCCTGGTCCCTCGCGGCTCGACCGTCTCCTACATCGAAGAACTGGAGAACGCGGAGGGGCGATGGTTGAGGTATCAGTTGACTCCCTTCCATCACAATAATGTCAGAAAGGGCGCAAGACCATTGTGAATTGAGTAAGTCAGACTAATGTTCTCTGGTGTGCGTCCCCAACTTGGGCCCAAGCAAATTCCCAAGTTGCGTCCAGGCCTGGGCACAAGTTGGGTTCCTGCTTGGGCCCAAGTTGGGTTCCTGCTTGGGCCCAAGTTGGGTTCCTGCTT
>LS486223.1:3000-19113 GCA_900490705.1 Pristionchus arcanus
CTTACCCACGTGAACCACATATAAATGGTGTTTTGAGTAACACGAAGACATGACCCTCATACTACCACAGTATGAGCTTATGGAGTTCATTTTGGTAGGAGCGTGTCCGGGGGGTGGTCGAAAATTACCGATCCGGTCTCTTAATAAAATCGCATGTTCGCATTTTCATGCGGCCAATAATCAACCAATTCCAGAATTTTGCGACGGCCGAAGCTCGTTGCTCCCTTTGCCGCACGGTGGCCGATCGACGAATGGACGAGAAGGGACAGCGTGTCCCGATCATATTTCCCATGGAAGAGAAGGTTATCTAATGAGGAACTATGATATTTAACTAGATCTCTGATAAATTGTTTTTACACAAAATGCCGGTCAATTCTTTACTCTTGCAAATTTGCGCGAGTCATCTGATAAGACATCAATATTTAGGCTTTCTAATTGAGAAAAAAATTCTAATTATTTCAGGGTGATGAGGTCGACATTGAAGAAGTTGATCTCACAGATCTTATCAGCCTATGGACTGCAATGAGGTTACAATTCTTTTCTATTTTCGTATTTATCGTGCCTTTGAAATGCTCAGCAAACTCAATGTGCTGGTTAGCGAGCTATCGATTGTCTGGGAGAGAGGAAGAGGGAAGGAAGGGGGAGGAGGACAGTTGATCTACCGCCTCCTCCCGGCCTCTTCTTTTCTCCGTTCGTCAAAGGTCAGATACGTGTCGAGTGTAAAATAATCTCACGATACTTACAATGTTTTATAATATCACAGCTTAAAAATCGAACTAAACCAACTACAATATTACAGCGGCATCGTTGACGGTCTGGATGAAGATAGAATCAGTGCCTTGAGAAATGGGAAAAGTGATGAATACGTCAACGATATCGTCGGGGAAATTAATAAACTGAGCAAGAGGCAGGATGCGACTGAACTGCTGTTCGTGACGATAATAATCAATGTTAGTTTCGGTTCACTTCCTTATCACTTATCAGTTATACCATGAGGTTACCTTTGGCTTCTGACCTGATTGCGATATTTCGGCTATCTACGTTGTGGCTCCTACACTTATCTTACGCAATCACTCTCTATTGAAATGTTCGCTTGATTCTCGGAATGATGAAGGATAAGGCAAAATTGTCAACGAAAATAAGTAAATAATTGCAATTCAGAAAGACGAGCTTATCAAGTCGCTCAAGTACGAAGTGGACTGTCGAAAGGAAGCACTTCACCAGGAGATTGGAGATGGAATTAGGACGAGAGCTTTGGCAAGACGGAGAAGGGTTTTGGGTGAGTTCCAAGTTCTTATTTTATTTAATTACTTATTATCCTTTAAATTTTGTAAATTGGGCATACAATAGAAGTCAAGAACAAAAAATGAAGAAAAAAAAGAAAAAAAAATAGTTAATTTTTCAGAAAAAGAGCTAGCTGACGCAAGGAAGGAGTTTAAAGATGAGGTGAACGCGACTGTGAAGGATGCTCAAGAAGCCTTCAAAGAGCTCTGCACAGTCGAGCTTGCTGCAGTTGCTGAAGTTGCTGCAAAAAATGCAGCTGCAGCAGCTGCAGCCGCACCTCCCGGTCCATCCACGACAGGGCCAGCGAAGAGGAGAATGAGGGTGGGCAATGATGCAGAGGAAAGACAGACGAAGAGGAGAAGATAGACTATTATTTATAATTCCTGTTCCCAGTTACTCATCCTTACCCAATGTTATTCTCATGTAATGAACAACGATAAAATATTATATCCAAATAAACGTATCTGAACCTTGAGTAGCGAATCGGAGCAAAAACATATTTATTGAAGAAAATGTTTAGTGAAATTATGCTAGAATCCTGGACAAAGGGATCAAATAGTTATTTTTTATCAATATCACTTGTAAACGAAACATTTTATAAGTACGAAGTTGACATCTAAAGATTCCGATTGATGATATCGTCAAGGGCCGCTTCAAGAGCTTCGTTCGTTCCCTTGCAACCGGCGATCACCTGAGGTAAATAAGAGATCAAGGATCAATCTATATCACATTTTGGAAGGCACGCTATGTTTTCCTATTTTTCCAGTGATCTTTTTTTATATTTGCAAATTTAATGTCAAAGAGAACAGACTCACATCTCTGCTCCACTTGAAGTACTCCTTCACCCGTCTGCAATCCCACCACACGGGAGGCGACCGCTCGATGTCACGTAGATTGTAGAGCTTGTCAGCGAGCTTGACGAGTTTGGCCTGAACGGAGATCAAAGATCAATGATTATCAATTCAAGAAAGCTTATAGTTAGTTTTTAAAAATTGTAAATATGAGTAGTAGTACCTGTCTCGACTTATTAGGTGTTTGCTCCACTTGCAGCGCCTTTCTCTTCTCTTTCGGCAGCGATTTATCATCGGTCACTTCGGCGACGATGTTTCTAATCTGCAATATCATTTCATTCAATTTCCATTTCACGATTATACTTCCTCTTAATCTATCCCATTTTCATCTTGATTTTATGTTAACAACTGACCTCCCTCCCGAACTCCTGCTCGATCTCCTCAATCGTCGTGTTCGTGTCCTCTACAGTGTCATGCAGAAGAGCGGCAGCGAGGACGATAGGGTCAGTGATGCCTCCCTCGGAGGTGAGAATGCGGGCGACACCTAAAGGGAATAGGCATGAGCATTGTGCACGAAATACCAGTCTATGTGAATGATGCAACAGATCCTCGCGAAATAGCATCTCCGATAATTATTTTTCCTTGAAGCAGTAATGTTGCCAACGAGAGCATGGAAAAACCAGAATTCACTCACCAATGGGATGGTTGATGTATGGCGTCTGCTGCGGGTCCTTCCTCTTCTGCTTGCGATGCTTGCGAGCTGCAATATATATTGGCATATTAAAACTATGTGATTCCTTGGCAATGGCAGAGAAAAACTGAGACATGTTGATAGTAAAATCGCACCAGCAAAGTCGGTAGCCTTCACTATGAGCAGGATGCCCGAGGCATCGGAGTACGGAGGAGGGGCGGGGATCTGGCAAAATAAGGTTACATTTCGGTGTTGAGAAAGATCTGGAGAACTCGTAGATAGGATGTTTTTTTAATGAAAATGTTTATTTTTACGATTTTTATTAGAAAACTATGAATCACCTGCTCTTCGGAGAGATCGGGGTATGCGGGCGGTGGGCCTTCCTTTTCCATTGAACTGAATGGGAATATGAATAATCAATGGGTAATGGCCATATCAAAAACGAAAGAAAACATATCAATCGAGAGTAATGAAGGAATGAAGAGAACAACCGACAACGGAACGACTGATAGGAGGCAAGGATAATGAAGTGTACACAGAAAGTAATTCGGTAAGCAAACGAGAGAGGAGGAAATGGAAGAAATAGAGCAACTGGAGTAACTATATGAAAGGACCGTGCAAGAATCGATAGAGTGAAAGTGTTAAGGAGGATGGAACGATATGCGAGTGAGGGTATTGGGTGCGAAAAGAAAGACGGGACAGAAACTGTTCGGAATGAATAGAGATTACATTGGGAAGGCGGAAGATAATGGAGTACACGATAATAGATAGTTAGACAATGAAATATTCGTGTAAGGGTCAAGGATCGATAGAGCGCAATTGGTTAGGAGGATGGAACGATATGCAAGTGAGGGTAGTGGCCGAGAGACTTTGAAGGAGGGAAGGAGGTATGGAGAGAGGAACTTTCACTCTTCTCCCAGAACTGGCTCGTGGTGACTAAGCACCAGAGTTTTCTTAGTTAGGGATGTTTCACGGGCCAGTTTTTACAGCATTGTGAGAAAGTTCCCTGATGTCAATCGGCGCTTAGTGATTACTGACTGGAAGTAAGTTAGTAATGTGGCGTACCGTGACGTCCTCTTAGTAGACAAATAATGTTACTTGCAGAAATCATCTAGGACTGTAAGTAGGTTGGGACGAAAAGAGGGACGGTGAACTTTCACCATTTTTCTAAATCAGGATACGGGCCAGTGAAGACTAAGAGCAATGAGACTTCTGTATTTTTATCTTTCGCATAGAATTGACAATATTTTATTCGAAGAAGGGCTTCCAAATTGTGACCGTTTTTCCTACCTTTTTGAGGAAATGAACATTGAAGTTGTTCAGCCAGCAATTAGAGTTAGATGGTTATTGGGGATTCCATGCTCTTCCAGATTTTGGCGATCAGGATAAGATCAAAGTTTTCGTCTCTTTATTTTGCCTTGTCTCACGTCAGTTACCATTCTTTCGTCCCTTTGCTCCTTACCCGTTTCCTTGGATACAGACCCCGTTTAGAGATGCAATAGAAACTCGATTGCGAAACTGAGTAGTTTCCTTGGGAACTGCGGAGAGAGAGAGAGTTGTGTGACTGAGAGTATCCTTGCCTTATCTTATCCTCTCTTCCTTTGTCTATATTGCAGAAGATTTCGCTTCCTATTTTTCATTGCGAACAAATTCCAGAAACCTACACTTTCTCGACTGCTTCTTTTTTCAACACTTTCAACATTTCAACACTAAGTCAAGCAACATCAAAACGTAAGTAACATAAATTTCATTTTTACAGTATCAGCAACAGTAAAGAAATCCCCTACCACGTGCACACAACACGGGCGGTAAAGCCGCGCAACCAGCCACTGGTCGTCCCGGGATAGGCTCAAGGTGCTATCCGGCGATGGGGTGGCTAGCCCGCCCTTAGCGAGGATAATGCCAAACCACCTTTACCTTTTACTTTAGGAAGTTTATACTCTCATAGGCAATCATTTCAGATTCACATTTTATTGTAAAGAGGGAGAAGGATGTCGGCGACATCAGAGACCCTTTCTACGTCATGTTCTACCAAAAATTCATTTGATACTCGTACACAAGCCACGGCTTTAACTTCAAGATACCCCCGTAAACCCTCCCTAGAGACTGCAGCATTGATAGTTTCATGTTTTAATTGTTGACAAATAAAGATAAAGAAATGTCTAATACGATAAAGAAGACCGCACTCGATAACACAGGAGTCGAGAAAAAAGACATACCCTGACCGTTCCACACTCGTTCCGGTGGCATTTTTCAGTATTATTCCGATTTTCCGGAACAAATTTCGATCACTCATCCATTTTTCTGTGTATCGGCTATTATTTCGTCCGAGCAATCAATCCAAAAAAATCGCATACATTTCTCTCCAGAAACTGCTTGTGTTGAGCACATTGTATTCGCTAATCACATTATGAGAATTTTAGCGCGTAAAGGGAGAATGAATTCACCGCGATGGTTCAATATCAAGCCAACCCCCTGGGCATGCCTTTTGCAATAGAAATATGACATTGAATAGGAACATTTTTGATTCATTTTATCGCCATGATTCGTCGCATTTCTTTTAACGAACAAATAATTGTTCGATTCCTCGATGACGAAGTAAGATTACTTATCAATTCCGCATTTACATAATTTATGTAACATAAATTGTCCTAACTCTTTTTTTCAGCCCGATCACGAACCTGTGACTGACAGTTCAAAAAGTGAGATTTCATGCACCATTTTTTGATACTTTTTTCATTGTTGCTTTAAAAAATTCTTTGAGATATCAAATCTATTCTGAAAAGCTCAAAGAAGAAATCAAAATCATCGTCCGATACGCGCACGATCTCTTTCAGTGTTGGAAATCGTTACTATGGCTTTCAAACAACCAAGATAAGTCAATTTATCCTGCATTTGAATTGCACAGCGCTAACTCAATGTACTAGTTAGCGAGCTATCGCCTCCTCTCGGCCTCTGCCTCCTTAAACGTTCGCAAATGGCTACGCGTGGAGTGAAAAATAAAAATAATCGATTCCCTTTTTACAGTCAACGCTCTTACCACTATTCATACAAAGACGAAGATTGTTTGAAAAGATATAGAATGGTACTTCAGAAAAAAGTGAATCAAGTATTAAAAGAACAGAAGAACGAATGGGATTATAATGAAGACCGCGTACTGGCGCAAGAAAAAGTAGAACATTACAACGGAATCATTCGTCGATATAGGGACGCTATTCAAACAAGAAATACACAAGTAATATATTGCATACGAATCGAATAATTTTATGCTTTTATTTATCTTTTTAGTGTCTATTAAAGTTAGGTCGCAATCATACGAATAATAATTATAGGTTCATTGATCCGATGCTGCGTTCAATATTGAACATTGATAATTTTGAGGGCTCATTATGACTCATCACTTTTGACTCAAATTTGAATCGATTCAGATTACCAGAATAATGCTTGAGGGGATGGAAAAGGTTCAATTGGAGGATGATCTTGCAACGGAAGATCAGACAGATGGACATGGATCAATGGTGCCGTGCCACAACCGTCTGGACCCCCTACAAAAGGAAACGCCCGACTCGCCACCCTCGGACATGCTGCTGGGAAGACCTAACGCGAGCTATCGGCGTACACTCGTGGAATGCAACCAATAAAGGAGTCAGACCTATCCTCATCTGAGCGTTATCTCATGACATGAATAAATAATTATTATTAAAAAGTTGCAGATGAAAGAACACGAGATTATACGTCATTTAAATCTAAGATTTTTTTTCTTTTTTTTATATTTCAAAATTGTAGACTAACACGGGATTTCATCGTAAACCACCTCTGGGAATCACGAGTCTCCAATTTTTCATGTTTAAATTGTTAGCAAGCGATGATAAATAAGTTCTTTATAAAAACAGTTGATGGCACAAAACAAATAATAACAACAACAAGTAGTCCTTTGTACCGTTTCTCAATTCCAATCTCGCAATTACGAGCCAAGTGTTGCACATTTGAGGTCTCGTTTTTTTGTTCAGGGTTCGTTCAACCAGACTATATTTGTCAATTATTGTATTCTTTAAAATCGTTATGTCCACATTATTGTCTTCGGGAGGATTCACGATAAAATTAATTTATCAACCTCCTTATCGGCCCTTCTCCGTCGCTAACAATATAGATGGGCTCGTTTCTCCAATGCCTGTGCTTGCCTCACCGATCAGAAAGCGTGAGAGAGCATGGGAAATGAAGATAGGCTGGCAATTGTTTCTCGAAACAATGTTATCGCTTTCCATTATACATCATCTCTCCAATTTCAGCACACTCTTAGTGATCACTTTCTTATCGCTTCGCGCTACTGATTCGCAGCGAGTACTCCCTCCCTCCCCCATCCTTACCAATCGTTTTCTTCCGAACAAATGACCCCTCTCTCCTTCAGAGGAGGTAGATAGGCATCTTCCATTTCACTGGCTGATGCCTATCTCCCTCCTCTCTCCATCTCCTCCTTACACTCGTCCCAGCACATCAGAGAGAGAGTCATTCCTCCACTCGTTCCCGTTTTCGACCTAGCAGTTGCCTAGCGAGCATTCTCAGTTTAGGTGACTAAATATTCGTGTCCCTCCCCCTTTAACTCTGATTCCGCACTCATTCCCGTAATAATTTCGATTTAATGCGTCGAGAACTATGAAAACGTCAATGAATTATTCTATCATCCTTCCTCTCTGTGGATTGATTTTCTGCGAAAAATTGATTTGTTGCTTGATTTGCGCCCTTACTTTTCATTAGAAAAAGGATTCTTTCAGAAAACTACACGTTCTCAGCACTTCTTGTGAGGGAGAAAATCTCTGTTCATCAAAATACAGTGAGTTCTTTCGTCTCTCCGCATTCTCTTTATATTTTCGTCTCTTCTCTTTTTTCCTAAATGGCAATTAAGCAACATCGATCTTTGATCTTTGAATATTCCATGAGTTCGAAATCTCTTCAGCGTGTATGTTCTCTAATCAAGTACAAATACTTTTCGTTCAGTTTTTCTGGCATATAATAACAGCTTTTCCGGTCGCGCATGCGTCGAAAGCTTCATTTTAACCATCCATTTTTGCAGTCATCCTTCCCGCTGGCGATGCCAATGATTTCGGCTGCTCAAAGACGAAAAGGGAAAACTATACGAGGAGATAAGATTCGTGAGTGGATGCATCCAACAAATGAAACCAATTAGGGATAGATGTTGGTCTGGCAAGAGAGCGTTTGAAATTTTTGTTGGTTTTCAATCATAATAATATCATTCTGGAAGGTGACAATGAGCAACTGGAATTTTAATGACTTTGAATTTTTTCAGGCTTCCTGATCTGCGAGATACGCGCTCCAGCAAGACACCACCAATCGAATGGGATGTACAACGGCTCAAGTGGAAAAGAGGAGTGCTCTCCGTGAAAGGAAAAATGGCGAAAAGGAAAAGCGCACTTTCAGAGTTGAAAAATCATGGAATAACATATATCGTTTTGTGGGCATTCACCATTTCCCGTTTACGATAAATATTTACCCCGAATGAACAGATGACATATTTTTCAACAACACAAACATGATGAGTGAATTCCGAATTGAGAGCATACTTGCGAGGAAGTAAGTCAGAAAAATGATAGCAATGCCCTACCGAGTAAGGAATTGAGAAAAGAAGAAATCCCATCCTTGATCCACATGGTTTCTCGCTTGTTAGATCGGGTATTCTGGAGAGGGCTAGCCTCCTCCTCTCATCAGTGTATTCTCCCCAACCCCTCACACTCCTCACTTGCTCTTATAGCTGCGCGTTATTGGTTCGCAGCGAGGGTTCCCCCTCTTTCTCCTCCTTCAATTGTTCTCTTCCCCACAAAAACTTCTCCTTCCAATGCGTTTTCAGTCTTTCTATCTGCCCCTTTTTTTCTTATTGAACTGGCCATCTGGTCCCTCTCTTCTCTCTTTCTCATCCTTACACTTTTTCCACTCGCCCCTTCGCTCGTTTTCGCTCTCTTGCCAGTGGATGCATCTGAGTCTAGTGCCAAGAAATTTTGAGTCTTACTATCCTGTTATTTCGCCTTGATTCGAATATTTTCTGAATCAGTCGTATATTTGGTTAATGGAGCTCAACATATTTCCAGAAATCTACGTTTTCTCATGCAGCTTGAGTGACGCAAGAGACAAGGATAAAATTGAACAAATCTGACTTTTTTGCAAAAGGAATTTGACGAAAAAAGTAAGCTTCTATTCATTTACTTTGTTTTTATTTTGTTCAATTACGGTTTTCTGCATTTATAAATGATGTCGAATTTAATTATTAATTTACATATAAAATAAATTGAATTGCAGCTGTGAATTCGGGGGGCAATCTCGCCCATCTACTGAGCCTCCGACAACGACCAACGAGACAGTAACCATAATAGGGGGGTTAGCTCTACTCCCGCTTTCTTTCCTACACTTATTTCACTCCTAGTGTTCAAATGAAGCTTGACAGAGTTTGTAAATCCGCCCAACTCGCACATTCAATCGGGTGATTACCCGTATTTCGAAATCTATCGTTTGAACCTAGAGAAAATCACAAAGAAATTGCATTAGAGAGAGGAATTGTCTGTTCTCTCGTTTTGCAATACTTTCTATCACAGTTTCTCGGGCACATTCGGCAAGATAGAGAGACTAATCGAGTATTCATTGTAGGAATCGATCGGAAGTTCACAGAGCTATCCGCGCATGAGAAACGACGAAATTGAAGAATGATGTTCAATTGATATGTATTTTCATTGGTATTCAATGTTTCGATGTAGATAAATGTCGTTATGCATGTCATTGTTTTATTGGAAACAATCGTGCCTTGATCAATGATTAGAAGGATTAAAGGGAATCAAACTATGCGTTTTGTTGCAATAACTCCAGAACCACTCTAAATTTTGAAAAACCCCCTCCCTCTCCAGCAAGTGTCCCTTCCGGTGATCCCTAGGGACTGATGGGAAGGGAGTTTGAAGTACCCTGCTGCCAGAGAATCAGTCACTTCACTCCACATGCTCTCTCGTTTCTCTGACTCGTAAGAGTGTGAGAAGCATGGAGAGAACAATCCATCATAAAGCCTTTGGGAGCTGCACCCCATCGTTTTTTTCTCTGAATGTCTTCCTTACCGCCACTCTTTCTCTTTCATGGACACTTTCGCTATTGGATCTCAGCAATCGTTCTTTTTTGAGTCTTAACAAGAGTTCTTTCCCTCGATTCTTCTCGCGTTTTTTTAAATTACTTCACTGCCTCCTGGTACTATAAAGAGCTCGCCATCGCCTAAACAACTTTTAAATATTTCATCCTTCATTGCGGACCTATCGTCGCTCTTCTGTTGACGACGCTTTTTCATAGCTTAGATGTCAATATCGTTTCAGAAATCTACATTTTCTCATCTCTGCTGGAGTAACGATAAACTACGTACGGAAAAGGATTTCAAAACTTTCAAAAACAACTGGTGAGCACCTTCTCCTGTTCTTTTGATCACTTTCACATCATGGTAATGAATTTGTCGTGATTCAGATGAACGACATCGCAAAAAATACGTACAATTCGTCCAAGATGGGCGGTTGAGCGATTGTTTGTGAGTTATTTGATGTATTATCTCAGTTCTGATAATGTAATGTTCTCCGCACACTACGGGGCGTTTCTATTTGTTATCATATTTTTGTACTCGGGTTGGCATTTAATTAAAACTTTGAGACCACGTGGGGTTTCAATTACATGTATTGAAAATGATGAACTACAACTAAGGTACGGAGAAAAACAAACACAAGATCATTGAATAACTAGGAATACTGTCAGGTGCATTGCTGACATAGGACATGGATTGGAGTGAAACGATGCGAATGAGCGACAATCATCGGAAATCGACATATCAACCCACGATCTCGTATCTCTGTAGATACTCGTCTCTCACATAAACTGTTCATTTCCAATTGCATTCGCCTCTTTGAGGAAATTCTACCTGAAGATAGGGAAAAAGCTGACGTGAAAGTGTTGTTATTATATTGTTTTACTAGAAGATAAAGGATTCACTTAATCCTCGTTCACATTGACATGTGCATAGACATGAGACACGAAGTTTATATCTCTTGTATCTCTCCCTTCTCTGGAAATTGCTAGAAATCGATGAGAGAAGGACAGCGGAGATAAGATCTCTCCTCTCTCCACTTCTCCCTCTGACAATGAGCCTTCCTTTCTTCCTCATTTCATGGCCGAGCGAATTCCTTTCCCTCGCAATTCCCTCTGGAATTTTCTGATTTTGACTCCTCTCTGGTCCCGTTTCTCCTATTCTTTCCTAATGGTTTCTTGATTTTGGTAGTGTTTTTTCTTCCTTCTTCTCTATTGATATTATCACTGCAGACATCTACACTTTCTCAACGACGCTCGTGATTCGCGAAAGTGATGAACATCCTCAACAGATGTATGTCCCCCGACCTCGCTTCTACTCCTGACAACCTCTTCTACAAGGGGGAGATGGTAGCTGGCTCCTCAAGACATCAAGCAGGAGATCACGACACTATCCGGAATTTCCGTTGAAGGTATTCACTACAGCCGGGAAATAGAAGCACGAGTGGACTCGCGCGATCGAAACCCCTGTTAAGAGTGTATTCACGTATTCACTGCCGCCCTCCTCGAATCTCCTCCCTGCATCTTCTATTTTGCGATTGATTTGTTGATTAATTTGTTTGTTGTTATGAACTAGATCGTAAACTTGAACTGCAAGTACAACTTTTTGTATAAATTATGATCTTCTCACTCTTTTCGATCGTTCTCCTGCATTCCTAAAAAAAATGTAAAGGTGTATCCACGTCAAGCAATGACTAGCTGGGCTTACCAGTTGGTATTTGCGTTATTCCCTTCCCAAAATATCTAAATGCGAAATATCAGCATACAACGTCCACACTAGCACGATCTTCTGACAATGATCGTAACAATCGATTTAAGTCTCGAAGGAATTACAATTTTGACACTAACTGGTTCCATATCGAATTATCTTCTCACCAATCACTGGAAGAACGAGGAACTGTTGGATCACCCGGGCAGAGGAAAGGGAAATGTAGATAAAATCTCTCCTCTACTGCCTCCTCCCGCCTTCCTTCCATCTTCTCCTTTCTCATGGTCACTGATAGTTCTTTCCCTCACTATGCTCCTTTCGACTAGCGTTTTTCCTGTTGTCTTTCGCAAGTCCTTTCCTCGCTCGTCGATGAATTTATCATGTTTCTTTACTTATAATTGCCTCAATATCGCTGCAGAATTCTACACTTTCTCGACAACACAAATGCAGTGGCGATAAATATCCTCCTCAGGTATACCTTTAAACGGATGATTCAGAATGCCAATTTATGTTCGGCACATGAACACTAATGAGGAAGTGTTTTTTGCAGCGAATCGTGCGGTCTTGAGATGACACTGATGCGATATGTCTGTGATGGCAAAGAGCATACCCGACGACAGTCTGTGTCCCCTTCAAGGAAATCGGAAAGGCTAACAAAGACCTGAATCAACGTCAGGTTCCCCGTAGCGCCAGTGAAGCAGAAATGACAGACGTTCATATATGTTTTTATCATTGCAAACGCTTACCTAAGCCTTATTGGTCTCGATTTCTCAATGTTGTTACGAGACACCTTGATCGTTATGTTCCCTATTCGCCCTGTGCAAGAACGCCATTAATCATTGAGCGAGGGCTATAGAAGTGCGCCCTCGCACGTTCTCTTGGTCAGATCTGTGATTGAATAAAGATGTCTTGCTCATAGTCTACCTCCCTCTACACATATCTTGATCGTTTTCTCACCGATTTTTCAAATTTTTTCTTATGATTTCTTGCTAGTGTCCCCATTCCTTCGCAGAAAGCACATCATTTACCGGAATACCAACAAATAAAATAAGTTTTTTTCACTATTCTCCCGTTGACCTGCTCCTTCACACGATTCTTGAATGCAGGCGAGTCGTGCGTTTTGAACAGCTTTCTGTATTTGGTCATGAGCGTAGACGCCGATTAGTTTACGACGAGCCAGTCGGGCATATCTTCTAGGGTTGGCTAAACGAGGTTTACGGGCTCGCTATAGGGAGAGGTCACGTAACGAGCTCGCTACGGATAACGGATTGCAGAATGTATAGGTAGAACGCGTAAAATATCCTCAATGGTACTCACAATGTCAGTTCATTCTTCACTCCTACAAGAAGTAATGAGAAAATATAGATCTGGAATTTTAAAAAAACGTTTGAACAAGCTAATAAAAAAAAGATAAACTAAGTTATAACGCGTAAATGATGCGAGGAAACAATAGAGGAAACAAGAGGAAACAATAGCGAGTCCATAGAATGAAGACTCGCTATTGTTTATCCCATTCATCTGAGGATAACGGATTGCAGAATGTATAGGTAGAACGCGTAAAATATCCTCAATGGTACTCACAATGTCAGTTCATTCTTCACTCCTACAAGAAGTAATGAGAAAATATAGATCTGGAATTTTAAAAAAACGTTTGAACAAGCTAATAAAAAAAAGATAAACTAAGTTATAACGCGTAAATGATGCGAGGAAACAATAGAGGAAACAAGAGGAAACAATAGCGAGTCCATAGAATGAAGACTCGCTATTGTTTATCCCATTCATCTGAGGATAACGGATTGCAGAATGTATAGGTAGAACGCGTAAAATATCCTCAATGGTACTCACAATGTCAGTTCATTCTGCATTCCTGCTGCACACAAGAAGTAATGAGAAAGTGTAGATTTCTGGGAAAAAAAACATATTTGCAAGCGAATTAATGATGTAAAATAGAGCTTGAGAAATGATACCGCCGTCTCTTCATTTCACACTCTCTCTCTCGTCGACCGAGCGGGCGAGAGAATGTGCGAAATGAAGAGACGGTGGTATCATTTCTCAAGCTCTAATGTAAAACCGAGCGGAGAATCATATGGGAAAGGGGGGAACGAATGGATGGGTGTAAAGAGGAGAAAAAGGAGAGATGGAACCCTCGCTGCGGATCAATAGCGCGCTTCGATAAGAGAGTGACCGTGAAAAGTGTGCTAGAAGTTCAGTTGGGGGGGGGGCTGCCCATTCACATGCCTAGTGATTTCTAAGATGAACAATTATACAAGTCTCAAACTATTCTCATGCTTGCAAAGCCAATATTTGATGGCTATTTTCACCGAACACTTTCCTTGAACAATTCCTCACTAGGCGAGAACGTCTTCACAGAACAACGTCATTTATAAACGAATATAATTAATACAATATAATTGGCTAGTTCTCTATTTCTGAAAATGTCCGAGAGTACACTCCACATCCAACTCCATGTGTGCTCTAGCCGTCATAGCTTCAGCGGATCACCCATGAATAGGAGCATCGTACAGCTGATCTCGGGCATCGCACGGACGTCCCTGAATTTTTTATAAGTGGTAGCTGAGTGATTCCCGTCATGGCCGAATAGTTGAACTTGTAGGTCTAGACAGAGCATTGATCCCGTTTACGCTCGGTCTACACTTAGAATTCAAAGTGTCCCCAACTGGAAAGATCAGTCGCTCAGTTTTGGCGATACTTCTTGGCCCATCGACCAATATTGAAAGATAAACACTCACGATGTTATGAAGAAGTTCCAATATTCATTACGCTTCATTCTTCGATATTTGCAGCGCATGTAAAGGTGAGAATATGTAGATTTCTGGAACATACACGCGATTTTAACGATTAGTTCACTTTCGCGATAAGAAGATAATGATGTATGTAATTTCTCGAAAATTTCCAACCGATTGACAATGAGTCAACCGCTCGATTAGAAACGGAAAAAGGAGCGAGGCGAGGAGCAAGGAAGAAAAAAGGAACCCTGGACGAGAAACGATAGCGCGCCAAGATAAACGAGTGACCGCGAAAAGAACAAGAGACGAGGATGAAGATGAGTAAAAAAACGGCGAATGTAACCAATTACTCGCCCCCCCCCCCCCGGCATTCGGCGCAAGAGAGCTTAATCATGAAAACATTGATGCAATGGTCCCTGAGTGAGCTGGAGGGGGGTGGGGGCTACTTAGGATGGAAAAGAGGAAGATGGAATTGGGGTAAGAACCCTCACTGTGAACCAAGAACGGCGCCTCTCATTTCTCAATAGTCTCTCGCCTCTCTGAATTACGAATGGCGAGATATATGTAGATAATACCTCTCATTTCTCAATAGTGGTCAGGCTAAATATGAGGCCGTTCGCATAAGGTTCAACAAGCCCCCGCAGAGGTCGGGAACAGGTAAAAAATCAAAAGGTCTAAAAAGTTGGCCCTAGGGGTTATTTTTGATCCTCTACACGATGGGACACTCGATTTCGCAATATGTCCCCTCCCCGCTCCAGAGGGGGTACCCCCCATTTTGGCCAAAAACATGTTTTTCGAGTTTTTCTCGCCGGGAAGTGCCCAAAATGGCACGAAATCTCGCGACCTAAAACAGAATTTTATGCTCTATCTCATGGTTATATTGATTTATCATGATTATTTTTCGTTTTCGAGAAAAGGCCGATTTTTGACCCAGAGGATAGCGCAAGAAATCCCTTCAGGAGTTGATAGAGCTGGTTCTGCTGATCATTTTGGTATATTGGACTAAGGTTTTGAGTTTACATATTGAGGTTTCCGGGGGGTGGAGCGAAAATGGGACACAAAAAATTGTCGCGAATACCCCCGTGTTGGTGCTCATTTTGTAGAGCTCGTTGAACTGATAATTTTCTGTGTTGGACTTTTTCTTGTAAACGTTTCCTTAAGAAGTAACAACTATCGAAAAAGTGATTATCGGAAATCACGCGACAACGGCCTCTCTGGGCGATTGTAATTTCTTAAGGAAACGTTTCCAAGAAAAAGTCCAACACAAAAAATTATCAGTTCAACGAGCTCTACAAAATGAGCACCAACACGGGGGTATTCGCGACAATTTTTTATGTCCCATTTTCGCTCCACCCCCCGGAAACCTCAATATGTAAACTCAAAACCTTAGTCCAATATACCAAAATGATCAGCAGAACCAGCTCTATCAACTCCTGAAGGGATTTCTTGCGCTATCCTCTGGGTCAAAAATCGGCCTTTTCTCGAAAACGAAAAATAATCATGATAAATCAATATAACCATGAGATAGAGCACAAAATTCTGTTTTAAGTCGCGAGATTTCGTGCCATTTTGGGCACTTCCCGGCGAGAAAAACTCGAAAAACACGTTTTTGGCCAAAATGGGGGGGCCCCCTCTGGAGCGGGGAGGGGACATATTGCGAAATCGAGTGTCCCATCGTGTAGAGGATCAAAAATAACCCCTAGGGCCAACTTTTTAGACCTTTCGATTTTTTAACTGTTCCCGACCTCTGTTGAACCTAAGGCAAACGGCCTCATATGA
>LS486225.1:0-16367 GCA_900490705.1 Pristionchus arcanus
GGGGTATAGGATAGTTCATTACGAAGCACCAGTCTTCGCCGTTAACAGTGTATTTCGTGTAGTCACCCGGGCAAACCAGTGCTGAAAGAGGGATTTTTAAGGTATTTTTTTTAACTTAATCATGAAGCCAACATAATATTATAAAAAAATTGTTTAAATATCGCACGAGATTTCGTAGTCGTTGTAACCACCGTGCTCTTTGTCTCATATCCTTCCGGTCTTCTCGAACAAGCCACGTATTTTGCTCTAAAAAAATATCTCCGAGTTTAGATCCATGAAAACTTCGCTCACTTTTGCTTGTACCCATCGATCCAATCACCGTTAGCATCAAAGAGATGGCCATTGTCCACGATGTTATAGTCGCAGTAAACGGCTAAAAATGCAAGACTGTATTGATCTTGGAAAGAATGTTGTGCAACAGGCTAATTTTGATGAATGAAGCATTGGATTGATGACAAAACTTGCGATCTTCATCCGCAGCGAATTTAGTGTAACCACTCCACGGTTCGCCATTCGTCCAGATCCAAGTGTCTGAAGAAATCTACGTTTCAAGAACCGCCAAATTGAATATATAATTAACGTGTGTTAAATCGGCAAAAATCATTGCTATCGGAGATAAATTTCAGAATCTTGTTAACATAACTGAGCCGGAAGCTCTGGATTTCTCACTTTTACTTCCGCATTCCAAACTCATCCACATGTTCTCTGAATCGATTCCGAGGTGGTACCGGCGTAGGAACATTAGGTCTTCCGATTCCTGAAAATACTTGCGATTTTTTTGCGAATTTGTAAAAAAATAACCTGTTGTGAGCTAACCGACGGTAGAAATCCTCCATATCGTGTCTCACAGTAATGGTGGAGGTGCTAAAGCAGCTTCAGTTAGAATACCCATCAAGGTGGCATCACAAAAAAGCACAGAGCAACGGAATGAGATGAAGCAAATAAGGAAAGCAGGGAAAGTCCGGAAGCGCCACCAAAAGACACTTGCTACGATCGACTTCTATATCACCTCCTCCTCTTCCTTTCCATTCTCGTCACTATTGACCTCATAGTCACTGTCTCCGACCGGTGAAAGATCGAACGAGTAGCACCAATCGTTCAGCAGTGTCATGTCGTGAGGACACTGAGTTGATGGAGGGAGGGTGGGCAGGGGAGGCGAGGAAGTGGAGGCTCTGGAATACATGCTCTGTAATTTGTGAATAATCTTGTCCATCAAACGACAAATGACGTGAATGTTGTTCTCATTTCAAAAATATAAAATCAAAATATCTGCATACCTGCGAGCGCAGACGTATGAGTCTCTACGCAATGCGGGATTTTCTTCCACCCATTTCTTATTCAGCACTGACTGCGCGAAACGAGTGTCATCCGTGCAAGGGTAGGCTGAACGTCATAAATTTGGGATGGATAAGCGATTGTAGAGCTGGCAAGGAAAACTTGGCTTTGAGATAGAACTATATTAATAAAAGCTAACATGGGGCGACCAAAAAGTTCGTGTAGTTGTCCGGATAGCCGAGCGGCGCGCCGTCCTCCCATTCCCACTCGAGCGTCTCTGAATATTTTTTTTCATGTTTAAATAATATGTTTCCTATTTTTAGCAGTCCAATATTGATATTTTTATGCCTGCATAAACACGAAAATGAATTTTTTACTCACTGGTCTTCCTTAAATTGTTGCTCTGAAATTCGTGAATTGTCAAAAGACGCACCATGATTGCAAACTAAGCCGATCCACAGTGTGGCAGCATGATTCTTCTGGCGCAAATCGTCCAGAGAGTCGACCATCTATAGTGAAAATTATAAATAATAATGACTTGAATATAAGAAAGTAAGGAAATGAACGAAATGCATTACAAACAACAAAAAAAAGAAGATTATCAGGCAACAAAATCGAATTCAAAATACTATTTTACCTTAGCAGATCGCAAAATAGGAAGTCTTTCGTCCTGCCTCTGCTCACAGAGATCCTTCGCTTGCTGGAAGTAATTTTAAGTGTTTATTTTAGCTTGAAAAAATAGTCTGCCCGTTTCCAGAAATGTACAGAAATGTACGTATACACAAAATTAGAGCAGAGTAACCGCATTGTGAAGCGCATAGTGTACAAAAGGTTGGGTTATTCAAACACACGCATGTCTGCTGGGCCAGTCCACGTGCGCTGATAAAATAAATAACCTACATCAAAGTTGACAAATGTGGCCGGCGGCAGAGGGCGATTCCACACCAGACACCACATCTCTCCGTTGTCATCAACCGGAGTGTAGCCCTCAGGACATGTTACTTCTTGAAATGATGTATTTCTTAATTTTGGAAACATTTTTAGTACATACCGTCCGGTGATGGAGTGTTATTCGAATCGCTGGATCTAAAGAGGCTCCATTTTATAAATACACGAAATAATATTATTTGTGCTGTTTCATCGAAATAATGGTGGCTCAAATAGATTTAGATTTTCATTATTTTATGAATAATGAAAATCTAATACGAACCTTGCAGTGCAAATAACGTGCGACAGTTGGCTCTCGGCAGCCAGTGCTTGCCAGTATCCGTATAGTGTGAGGGTGAAGGTCGTCGTCAGAGTTGGATCGCAATGCAAAGTATCTGAAAACATCATTTTATTTCATATACATACTAAAAATAATTAAGAGATTTTGTTGGGATACA
Source organism: Pristionchus arcanus (assembly GCA_900490705.1). Lineage (NCBI taxonomy): Eukaryota > Metazoa > Nematoda > Chromadorea > Rhabditida > Neodiplogasteridae > Pristionchus > Pristionchus arcanus. The sequence continues at coordinate 2,661 of LS486225.1, forward strand.
GATGTATGGAAGCAATTCTACTAGAGTGAGTTAACTCAGTAAGGAAAGAAATGATTCACCAAACACCAGCAGACTGCCGGGGTCGAAGTTGGCCTGCGTCGCGTCATACGGAGTTCCATCGAGCCAGTACCAATCTGATAGTTTGCTATTAAAAATTTTTTTTCTTGTTAGGAAAAAGGGGCTGCAAACTCACAACCATCAGCCGAACAGTTCAGACCGATCCAAATATACGAGTTCTCGTTAAATAACTCGTTGCGAACTCCAACGACAGCATTGTTCAGGTCGGCAGTTGATAGAGTAGGTAAGTGAGCTTCGAATTCAGAGTAGCAGGCGTCTTCAGCATACTGTAGTATAGATAAATTAAAAAGAAACATGGTTTATGAGACGATTTTAGATGATTAGAGACACTGCTAAGAAGAGACACTGCTGGGTATTTCGGTCCATTGGGTCGCATTTAGTTGTTTGCTAAATTGTTGGATAGGCTAAATTTCGCTTGAGCGCTCGTCGAATTTGATTCTATCTTGTTTGCACTCGTCCACTCATTCATTGTTTGATTAGGGCGCGATTGATAACAGTCTAATGGTCTTTTTATGGCTCATGAAATTACGATTTATGCTAGTCTATTATTTGTCTAAAAGCGTAAAAAAATGGGAAGAACTAAAACAAGAGATCAAAAGATGAGAATATGAATCATAAATCAAACCTGAAACGTGTATGTGCCTCTTTCCAGCGTGGCAAAGCACCAGCCGTCAGTCAATGGTTGAAATCCGCTAAGGCATGTGCTGTCTGAAAATTGGGTGAATGAATCATGATTTTTTTCGAAGAAGAAGTAATTAAATGATGTCATGAAACTGAAGCCTTCTGAAAGGACATCATAGGCTAAATAATGTCTTAAATTCTAGGTGGTGATATTTCGAGGTATCATAAAAACTGAAACTCACCAGTCTTCTGGAAGGATGCAACAACGGCTGTGAGAAGAGACACGATTAGGCGCATTCGACTACAATTCTATCGCGTCTTATCAATCGGACAAGCGCGCCCGGAATAAGCTATGAAGAAGCGCACAGCGACTCACCATTAGGATCGCTTCTTCAGCAATCAGAGAAGAGCAAGATAAAGGGAAATCGAGAGAGAGCGGGGAATCACTCCCCGGAAAGGTGTCGTCTTGGAGTCGTCGTGAGCGGCTTATGATGTGATACATGCGTGGTGATCCTCGTTGCGCAAGCTCTATCATCTCTATCATCTCTAAGGCGTAATTGACTCCTCTATGAACTTTTAGCTCCAGTTTCGGATACTGATTGAAAAAGTTTATCGACACATTGTATGACGCGTTTGTTGTTAGGTTTCGCATCATTTACTAGCATTTATTACCAGATTAACGTAATTATAAAGTGAGACCAACAAAAAATACTCGTAGTGATAATGACAAATAACACAAGCATTTCACATCTCTTCGCTTTCGAAAACGTAATAATTGGCTTGTGCGTTTAGCTTCAGATAGTAGTCGTCTTGATCGACCTGGAATTTATGAATATTTCTGTTTAAAAATATTGGTTGTCTTACATCCTCCAACAATACTCCGAGTCGTTTCCGCAATTTAGTAAAAGTTGGCCTTTCCGAAGGAAACTGCGCCCAGCAGTGCAGCATTACGTCGAAACTGGAAATAGATTGTAACGAATATTTGTAAATTTGTTCCTCACAGTTTCTCACTGCAATTGTCCGGTCTCTCCATTCGGTCACCACTCTTTAGCTTGCTCAGTAGCTGAAATTATTTTTTAAATAACATATTTTAATATGTTATTAATATTCAACCCACATCTGCTGCCGGCCATCCCGCGTAGGGAGTTCCTCCAAGGGTTACGATTTCGAACAAGAGAATGCCGTAGGACCATCTGAATGTTTGCGCTGACCTTGTTGTCGAGAAACCTTTTTCGCTGTAAACAATTTAACTTACACATCACTCGCTGTTGAGAAAAAGTATTTGTCAATGGCCTCAGGGGACATCCACTTTAGAGGAAGTTTCCCACCCTGTGAAATTGTGGATATCTTCAGGAAAATGAAAAATGGCTCACCTGCGTTTGATAGTTTTTATTATCTCTTTCGACCGCTCTGCACAATCCGAAATCGCCTATTTTGCACGTTTCTTGATGATCCATCATGATATTTCTAGCGGCGATATCCCTGTGGAGAAAACCTCGCGATGCAAGGTACTCCTGGAATCAAAATTATCATAAACATTTTTTTATTGTTTACTTACCATTCCATATGCGACTTGAATCGCAAACATGATTTGCTGCTTGGCTGTGATTATCTTGTTTTCGTCGAAGTGTGAAGTGTGCTCGATCATGAATTTTCGCCTTGAAAAACAAGTTTTATCTGGGAACTACAAAGTTGCGGTACCGTTGTCTCATAAACTCAAGCAAATCCCCATTCGCGCAGTATTCCGTGATTAAAAGTATTGGCTCGCTTTGAGTAACGCATGCAAGGAGGTTCACTGCAAACGCAAACCTACACCATTTAGAATTTTTTCAATTCACCAAGTCGTTCATGATACCCAATCCTCTTCATTAATTCGATTTCAGCTTTGAAGTCCGCCTCAGCCGTTGTATCAGCGTTTTCTAAAAAATATAAATTCCTTAATAATTACATTTTGAACGATTATATACCGTGCAGCATCTTCACAGCAACCAGATCATTGTCATTTCTCACAGCAGTCATTTCAATAATTGATTTTCCAGCCGCAAGAGGAATGTTTTTCGCAAGGACTCTTCCTAAATATTATGTTTTTTTTGTTCTGGTACGATTAGCTCACCTAAAAACACGCTTCCAAACGCGCCCTCGCCCAACTTGCTCATGTATTCAATACCGACGAACTTTCTCTCAATCTCCCATTCGTCAGTTAGATTTGGGAGGTTGTAGTAGCGTGTCGCTTCGGTAATCGGGTACAAACTGTTACCCAATTTGTTGCTATTCGCACGACTGTCATACTCAATCTGTAATAAACCGTATTTCTTGCAGAAATTAATTTATGATAGAAAGCTTGAAAATGCATTAGTGCACTTTTGCACTTTTCATATAGAATTTAAAGTTTTCAAAGTAGTAAATTTCAGAATACCTCAGCTTCTAGTCGTTTGATCCGCTTTCTTGACATATAAATCAGGAACACGCAGAATGCAAGTACGAATACTGATCCAACACAGATCAGAACGATTGCCCAGACGGGAAAACCACTTTAACAACTTATTTTTTCTCTTCGAATATTGTGTTAAACAGAACTAAAACGCACTTACTCAGGAGTAATCGGTCCCTTGGTCGTGGTAACAGGGGTCGAGGAGCCTCTGAATCAAGGAATAGTGGTCAGAATCATTCATTTTTCAGCAATGAATGCCAAAGTGAAATGTAAAATCAGACCCAAATTAATGCATAGAATATAAATATCAAGATAACTCACGGTTTGGAGCACACAAGTAACACGGCCTCATCGTTTTCTGTATGGTTTGCAATCCAATGTCCGTCGTTTGCATATGCGTAATTAGTGTAATCGGAGCAGACAGAGGCTGCAAAATTTAAAGTAAAATGAAAAACGTTGACGGGTTATGACTAAAACACTGATTCCTCCTAATCGATTCGTATAAGTTTTATTGCAATCTTATCGATGAAACTAGGGCAAAAATTGCATACTCACGCAAAGTCAAGAAATTATTATAAGCGAACGGAGTATCATCAAGCCAGGTAAAGTTTCCTGAAATATTAATTCTTATGTGCGGAGTTCCTACTGCCTGAAATGCCTACCGTCCATGCCGCACAGTAATCCTATCCAGAATTGCTCATTAGCAGCTGACATCAGGGGATGGGCGATGTGAAAAATTCGATCGTTTTGCTGGAATAATTACTTTTCAGCTTCAGAAGATCTTTTTCAACCACTAACATCCCGGCTGATTATACTGGGCAGATTGGCATCCATCTTCTGGCATTCATTCTCGGCGTTTGTCCATGATAGTTCTTTCTTTGATGTGTCGAATATGAAGCAGGCACCATCTATCGATTCCCAGCCATAATCGCAAAACACTGGGACGGGAGTTGGAATAGACATGTCTGCCCTAAGAATAATGTTATTCTTAAAATTCCTCGCATATAAAGTCAGAAATTACCGTAACCTAAAACAGACTGCAGGCGGAATATTACGCAACTCACGGTGTAACACATATTCCCCGCTTCAAAGTCGATTGCCGACTGTGAGCGGCCCACAGTCCTCCAATCTCCAAAGTGAATGCCTCGTTACGCTTGGGGTAGCAAATCGATGGTTCTTTATACAAAAGTGTGATTTTCAAGTGCGACAATAAAAATACCGTAAAAAGGATCAGCAAAGTTGTAATACGTGAAGTTAGTTCCATCCAGCCATGCCCATGTGCCTATAATTAAAAAAGTATTTGTGATGAAAAAATATAAGCTTGCCAGTCTCGGAATTCTCTTCATCAGAGTTGCATGTCAACCCAATCCACACGGAACTCATCCCAGTGTTGCTTTCTAAGACCGCCACGTATTCACTGTTTTCCTGAAACAAATGTATGCTAAAAATGGTCGATTTTTTCTTCTTTTTGTATGGAGTGTTTTCACGATCAAAAGAGGCCCATTTTGATCGAGTTTCGAATGCGATGTTTGGAGCATTTAATTAAATTATTCGGTACTATGATCAATCACCTCTTCAGATGCGATTGACGGTAGGGTAGCGTCATAGAATTTGCACCATTGGATATTTGAGTCGAAAAAAACGGCTTCTTTCCAAGCTTTACTGAATGAAAAATTCATATTTTTCGAATATATGCTATGCAAAATACGCTATGCAATGCCCGTACACCAGCTCGAAGAAGAATTTCGGACAGCGCTCTGGCACTGCAAAAGAAAGGTTCACTTCTGAATCTCTCTCGAAAAAAAATTCCTACAAAGCACAAAAAAGACCATAGAATGTACTATCCATGATCTCGTTTCAAACTCACTCTGTGTGGGTCCGGTAACAGTAGTTTCTTCGTAACGCGCTGTGCACACGATGTAATTTGCCCTGGCACAAAATAAACTTATTTTTTGTCAAAAACTTTGTCAACATAACATGGAAAACATACAGAGCACTCGTTCCGTTTCCCCAATATCCTTTTCGATCAAAGAGAAAGTGATTATTGTCGTCTGCCGAGCACGAGTTCACTAAAATTATATAAGTATTTCACCTTTTTCAATCTTCTGTCATTTTTAACAAATCAAAATTGAAAATCGCCTCCCATGTTCATGCTCTTGGAATTTGTTATAGCCAATCCACTTCTCGTCGTTAGCCCACTTCCATTTACCTGTAATGATACGCTATCAATTGGTTCAACTCAGAATTAAATACCATCTTCCCCACACTCCAGACCAATCCACAACTCTTCCGAGTCCGCGCCAAGAAAATATCGGCGTGCAAATATAAGATTTTCATCATCCTGAGTGTGTAAATTCGAAAAATAATTTAAATCTAAAAATAAAAATAAAAATAAAAGAAGAAAATGGAAATAATACCTGATCCGAGTTCACGGACGGAAGCGCACTGCCTTGAAATGCTTGTTCGCAGATGTTTTGTGATTTCTACAATTCTCTTCGATTTCTTCCCAATGAGAAGGTTGGTTCACCTCAAAATCGGTTGCAGCAGCAGGTTTTCTGATGCCATAGCACCACGCAGTCGAGGAACCACGAAGCAATGGCGTCATGTCCGAGGGACAGTTTGGCGATGGAAGTGCGGTTGGGAAGGAAGGGTCAGAAGGAAGGGCCCTGATGTTGCACGTCAACTTTTGCTACAGATTAGAGCATTGGGAGTAGGGCTGTCAGGGTGAATCATTCCGCGTGCTCTCTCGTCACTCTGACCGGTGAGAGAGTACGAGGAATGAAGAGACGAATTCTTCACCCTGACAGCCCTAATTTGGAGGTGACAGACAATAGGCATGATCTCACCAGATCTCATGCAACGCAGCACTCAAGTACTACAAGTTCCAAACAGATAACGGTGTACGGATACTCTAGCCCCATATTTACTCACTTTCACTTTGAAAAACAAACCTTCTCATGCAAACGTATTTCTCCACCAAGACGTAGGGATTCAGCATAACCCACTTATTCGTGCTCGCTGATTGCGCAAAACGAATCGATTGAGAGCAATTTCCAGCTGAAGTTAAAATAATGTTGAAAAGAAAAAAATTAAAACGCACGCTCAACTGCAAAATTACTGTACGCCACAGGATCCCCGTCTTCCCACTCCCATTTCGAAGAATCTGAAATTGAAAATTTACAGCGAAAGAGACTGCTGTGAATACAAAAGATGAGGACATTTCGTAAAGAATTTCAGCTGGCCTTTCGAAAACGTTGCTGATTAGTCAGCAGAACTCAGAAAAAGGCACCATAATTGCATATAATCCCGATCCACAAATCCTTCGTTCCAACTGATGTGCCGTATGTTGCGAGAGCATCGACCATCTAAATGATGATGATAATGGGTACATTTTATCGGTAACAAAACATATTTTACCTGCTGAGTTTTCAGCAGGGGTAGTGTCTCGCCTTCCCGAGCGTCACACATTTGCCTTGCATACTGAAGAAAAACTATTTATTTATTAAAAGGAAATGCATACCTCAAAACCCATGCCAGTAGCGGGAGGAATTGGGACATTCGCCACAAAACACCACGTCTCTTCATCCACTGTGAACGGAGAGTAGTCTTCCGGGCAGACTAGTCCTGAAAGCAAGATTCTATTAAACAATTATTTAAATTTTAAAAAAAATTGAAATAACGCACCAGAATTTGTGGTTGTAGACGGTACAGAGCACTCGTTCCGTTTCCCCAATATCCTTTTCGATCAAAGAGAAAGTGATTATTGTCGTCTGCCGAGCACGAGTTCACTAAAATTATATAAGTATTTCACCTTTTTCAATCTTCTGTCATTTTTAACAAATCAAAATTGAAAATCGCCTCCCATGTTCATGCTCTTGGAATTTGTTATAGCCAATCCACTTCTCGTCGTTAGCCCACTTCCATTTACCTGTAATGATACGCTATCAATTGGTTCAACTCAGAATTAAATACCATCTTCCCCACACTCCAGACCAATCCACAACTCTTCCGAGTCCGCGCCAAGAAAATATCGGCGTGCAAATATAAGATTTTCATCATCCTGAGTGTGTAAATTCGAAAAATAATTTAAATCTAAAAATAAAAATAAAAATAAAAGAAGAAAATGGAAATAATACCTGATCCGAGTTCACGGACGGAAGCGCACTGCCTTGAAATGCTTGTTCGCAGATGTTTTGTGATTTCTACAATTCTCTTCGATTTCTTCCCAATGAGAAGGTTGGTTCACCTCAAAATCGGTTGCAGCAGCAGGTTTTCTGATGCCATAGCACCACGCAGTCGAGGAACCACGAAGCAATGGCGTCATGTCCGAGGGACAGTTTGGCGATGGAAGTGCGGTTGGGAAGGAAGGGTCAGAAGGAAGGGCCCTGATGTTGCACGTCAACTTTTGCTACAGATTAGAGCATTGGGAGTAGGGCTGTCAGGGTGAATCATTCCGCGTGCTCTCTCGTCACTCTGACCGGTGAGAGAGTACGAGGAATGAAGAGACGAATTCTTCACCCTGACAGCCCTAATTTGGAGGTGACAGACAATAGGCATGATCTCACCAGATCTCATGCAACGCAGCACTCAAGTACTACAAGTTCCAAACAGATAACGGTGTACGGATACTCTAGCCCCATATTTACTCACTTTCACTTTGAAAAACAAACCTTCTCATGCAAACGTATTTCTCCACCAAGACGTAGGGATTCAGCATAACCCACTTATTCGTGCTCGCTGATTGCGCAAAACGAATCGATTGAGAGCAATTTCCAGCTGAAGTTAAAATAATGTTGAAAAGAAAAAAATTAAAACGCACGCTCAACTGCAAAATTACTGTACGCCACAGGATCCCCGTCTTCCCACTCCCATTTCGAAGAATCTGAAATTGAAAATTTACAGCGAAAGAGACTGCTGTGAATACAAAAGATGAGGACATTTCGTAAAGAATTTCAGCTGGCCTTTCGAAAACGTTGCTGATTAGTCAGCAGAACTCAGAAAAAGGCACCATAATTGCATATAATCCCGATCCACAAATCCTTCGTTCCAACTGATGTGCCGTATGTTGCGAGAGCATCGACCATCTAAATGATGATGATAATGGGTACATTTTATCGGTAACAAAACATATTTTACCTGCTGAGTTTTCAGCAGGGGTAGTGTCTCGCCTTCCCGAGCGTCGCACATTTGCCTTGCATACTGAAGAAAAACTATTTATTTATTAAAAGGAAATGCATACCTCAAAACCCATGCCAGTAGCGGGAGGAATTGGGACATTCGCCACAAAACACCACGTCTCTTCATCCACTGTGAACGGAGAGTAGTCTTCCGGGCAGACTAGTCCTGAAAGCAAGATTCTATTAAACAATTATTTAAATTTTAAAAAAAATTGAAATAACGCACCAGAATTTGTCGTTGTAGACGGGGGAGAAGTGGGCTGAGTTGGATCGAATGCAGAGGCTCTGTAATAGTGTTCAAATTTAAAAAAAAAACTGTTTCTCGAGACAAAAAAATCAAAAAAGAGTGAAAAATTAAATAAACACTCGCCTCCGTGCACAGACGTAGGAGCCTAGCAGGGTGTAATTGGATAGAGCTCTCCACTTTTTCGATATCCTCGTTTGTTCGAAACGAGTACCATCGTCGCAAGGGCTTGCTGTAATGAACATTTTTAGCATTATTTTTAATGTAAAATTTACGATAGTATTTTAAAAAATAGCTTACGCGGAGGCTCTTGGAAATTGCTGTAAAAGAGCGGCTCGCCGTTCACCCACTCCCATTCAAATGTTTCTGAAATGCAAACTAGAATTTTAAATGCATATTTAAATGTAAATTTAATTGTAAATAGGGAGTTTCTATGTTTATCCTCCAGGTGCTGATAATCCCATTAGACTGTGTGTTAATATTTACGAGATAACAATTTTAACTAAGGTCGTGGACTCCCAAAGATGCATAGCTTGAGGTCTGGATAAATCAATCAATTTCGCCCACCATAATTGCACACAATTCCGATCCACACCGCAGAAGAGACGTACTCGTCGAGAACGTCGTCGAGTGCATTGACCATCTGAATTCGTAATCTGGCGTGATCTAGAATCCCCTCACGCGATTTCTGGCCTACTTCAGCGCACGCAGAAAAGATCGATGAACTAATCACAAGGATGCGGATTGAACAGAAATCAATAAGAAAAAAGTTGAAGGGAAGCTTCAAAAAGCTCGAACGTATCCCCAATTGATAGCACGCTGTTAATTAAACAATCCTGTCCAAGGTGAGCTGACGTTGAATTATACCTCATGAGACTGCAGTATCGGCAGCGTATCATCTCGCGCTTCACACAGCCTTTTTGTTTCCTGGATTTTTACTTAATTTATTTGCAAGGATTCACACACATATTCACCTCGAAAGTGACTGAACTCGCCGGTGGCTCATGCCATACAAAACACCACCGCTCTCCATTCGCATCGACCGAAGTGTAATCGTCCGGGCATCGCAATTCTGGAAGTGTTTACTTTATTTGTAACTTCCTTTTAAATACCTTCCAGCGATGGAGTGTGCGTCGAATCACCGTCTAATATGCGAAATCCTGCGACAATTCATAAATTTGAGGTGGCATAGAACCTGAAGGGGTTACCGGAAGCTGTCGCAGATGATGCAATAACGGCGGTGAAAAGAGAAGCGATTAGGTGCATTCGACTATCCCGCGATCGCCTCTTATCAGACACCAAGAAAGCACGCCCGGTAAGCGGACTTCAATGTGAGCGTTGGCGAAGCGGTTCTTTGATACTTCCTTTCGGCATTGTGTCTCGCCTGCCAGAGAATCGGTAGATAAAGTCGAAAAGGGAGTGTGAATCCCGGGGACTCGCTGATTCACCGCCTTTGACATGCTGGCTTGCCTATCGGAGAGGAGAGGTAGTGTGGAAAGGAAGAAGTCTCAGATAGATCCACAGAAAAGGAGGCAAAGGATGACTCTGACTCCAGCATCGTCTATAGACAGGCAGTGCAGCAAGATAGTATTCAAAAGATGGAGACTCGGACATCAGATCAACGGAAAGCAATCGGCTTGAGCGGCTTATGATGTGGCCGCAGCGCATATCTATGTGGGAAGGAGGTGAGTCTACTCGTCTCGAAGATACTTTCATCTCTTCGAAACTTCGAAAAAACGATCCGTCTCTTTGACTTCGGAAGGACGTTTCTGTTATATCGGAGCATAGAGTTGAGAGCTTCCGGGATCATCGCTGCCAAAATACAGTCCGGTTAGGTCCCCCAGTGAAAACAGTCGTCCCGGGGCGTCCCCGGGCGTCCCCCCGCGTCCCCTCGCCTTCCCACGACTTGGGCAATTAAAAATGTGCTTTAAATTGTTCAAATTCGAACTCCTCGTGTCATTACCAATTGATTAGTACAAAAAACAAAAATAAAAATATTCCGAATTTCAAGAAACAATTATCTGAATAATCAGGTATTTGCACCGAAATTGTGTTATTTTTTTAAAAATTGTTCCATATTGAAAATTTTAATTCGCGAAAACATTGTTGTCATTTGAGAATTTTAGAGCCATTTTTTGAGATTTTTCTTGAATGATTTTCGATGTAGCCTCCTATAGCTTATTCACAAAAAAATGCTAAATTGTTTACAACATATCATCAGCCGAAACTGGCACACCTCTGTTCATCGAAGTGTTCAATAATACGATTAACAGACGTCTACCACTAAACTAAACGAGTCGGATCTCTCTTCGGCTGTTATACAGTCCGGTTAGGTCCCCCAGTGAAAACAGCCGTCCCGGGGCGTCCCCGGGCGTCCCCCCGCGTCCCCTCGCCTTCCCACGACTTGGGCGATGAAAAATATGCTTTAAATTGTACAAATTCGAACTCCTCGTGTCATTACCAATCGATTAGTGCAAAAAACAAAAATATTAATACACCGAATTTCAAGAAACAAATATCTGAATAATCAGGTAATTGTTGCGCTCCACCTGGACATACCGTAGTTTACCCTTTTCACAAAAATGTACCAATTCATATGTACGGTAAGTCCAGGTGGAGCGCAACAAATACCGGATTATTCAGATAATTGTTTCTTGAAATTCGGAATATTTTTATTTTTGTTTTTTGCACTAATCAATTGGTAATGACACGAGGACTTCGAATTTGAACAATTTAAAGCACATTTTTAATTGCCCAAGTCGTGGGAAGGCGAGGGGACGCGGGGGGACGCGGGGGGACGCCCCGGGACGGCTGTTTTCACTGGGGGACCTAACCGGACTGTAATCAAAAAATAGAATACTCTCCATTATTGAATTTCAGTTTATTCTTGAAAATAATTTCAAGTCATTCCGACGCATTACTCTCCATCACGTAATACTGAGCATGAGCGTTCAGCTTCAGATATTGTGCCCGTCAGGATTTAGGTGCAATGCGTGTTGGTATTCTCTTATAGTGCGTTTGAAATGCTCAGCAAGTGAGATGTGATGTTTATCGATTGTCTAGGAGGAGGGAGGAAGGACGGAGGACACTTGATCTACCGCCTCCTCCCTGCCTCTTCCTTTCTCCGCCCCCTCGTACGTTCGTCAAATGTCAGCTACGAGTGAAATTGAAAATAATTTTAAGATACTAATTTGCCTCATCCCTTCCAATAGACGTGCGAGACTCTTTCTTTCTCTTCTTCGATAACAACAGCCGAATATTTTCAGCAAAATTGCAAATGCTTCTTTGAACACATCGAACATGTTTATCGGCATGACACGGTTGATTACACGTTGAAATAACCAGTAAGAAGTATGGTGACATGAACATAGAACATTACAAAATAGGTGAGCAGTTCAAGAATTTGCGGAACTGTGCTATCACAAAAAATAGGTTTCAGCGCTTCTCCCTGTGCAATTCCTTGAGATTTCCAACACTCAAACAAGAGAGAATCATAATTTTTAAAGTTACCCAACCAAGGCAAATTATCGTTTGAATGCGCGCGAAACGCGTTGACGCATCATCAACGCATGAAAACGCGTTGTTGCCTGAATCAATCCCAGCACAAAACGTGTGTTTTCACATGTTCCAGGCGGCTGTCAAAATTGTCCTGGTTGGGTAAGATTAAGAGACATCAACCGTATCACAATATACTGCCCCATGTGCCGCCCCTCGGCTCATCCTGACTACTCGCTGCGTAGTAGTTGGCTTGCGCGTTCAGTTTGAGGTAGTATTCGTCGGGAGACACCTGCATTTCAAATCATTGTTTTGAGGAAACCAAACGGATTGTGTATGGTTTATATGCTTGTTTTAGATACTCGTAGGGAGAACACCTGCAAGCACTCTTTTCACAATATCCGTGAGAATATTGTTTTCCTCACAACATTCTTGCCTGAGCATTTCTTGCAATTCATGTTTTACCATGCCCGGCAAGCAATCAATTTAATTCGCAGTAAACACATTGAGAATTGTGGATTGACTATCGGGTACCTGTTCCAACTGCATCGCTAGTTTCTTCCTCAACGTCGAGAATATCGGCCGATCGGCGGGGTCATTCCGCCAGCACTCGTGAAGGAGGGCGTGCCTAAATAGGAAATTCATTTTTCGTGAAAACGGTCTGGAAAGTCGTAACAAAAACTGAAATCAACCCCCTACTTCGTCGGTATTCTCAAGATAATAGATATCGTCTAGAACTGATCGGGCGGACCAATTTTGAGGAAACGTCCCGGTGAAATTTAACAGATCATTGTCAAAATGGGAGAACAAGGAACAAAAAAGGAGTCAAAAAGCGCACATGGCATCAGTGCAGTTATCCGGCCTCTCCATTCTTTCGCCTCTCTTCAACCTGCAACATATTTAATTTAGAATAAACATCTACTCCGTGTTTAATTTCCCTGAATAATACGATGTGGAAATTATGGACAATGGTATCATTCAAACACAGATTCGTGACGAACCTCTGCAGTAACTCGGACGCCGGCCAGTCCGGATAGGGCGTCCCTCCTAATGTGATTATCTCGAAGAGAAGTACGCCGAAGGACCAACTGGAATGGAGTTAAAATGTTTTTGCGTTTTATCTCTTTATTTTTTTTACAATTTTTATGTTGAACGGTTCGAGCTAATTGAAATTCGACCAAATGTGTTTCATGGGTAGCATTTACTTTGTTGGATCGAAAACAGATCGCTTTCAATCGGGAATCCGTGAAGAAAAATAAAGAAATAAAAATACTAATAACTTACACATCGCTCGCCACCGAGAATTCGTACTTGGCCATGGCCTCGGGCGACATCCACTTCAGGGGCAGACGACCGCCCTGGAATTTGTTATTGTTTTGATATTGTTGTTATTGGTTGGATAATGTTGTTATTGTTTTGATCTCACATTGGGGGAACTGGTTATGTTTCAAGGATAGTTCAATACTCTGCGAGCACACTTTCCTTGATTCTGCTTACACGGCCGGTGTTTAAAATAATTCGATAATTTAAAAAAAATATCACCCTCGAGTGGTAGTGCTCGTTCTCCTCACCCATCACGCGACAGAGACCGAAGTCGCCGATCTGGAAATATTAAAATTATTATTATTATTATTATTAATATTGTTTTATTTTATTTATTT
>LS486225.1:19424-31587 GCA_900490705.1 Pristionchus arcanus
TAACACATCTAAATCTCACTCTTTCATGCACACCAGCAGGGCCTCCGTGCTGCTCTTCTTTTTTTCTAATTTCCATCTCCCAACATTGTCCCAGGACTCTCTAACTTTACTACTCTTTTCCCAAAAACAAAAATTATGTTCACGCGTGTCTTGGGAATTTGAGAACTGAAGGGAAAGGAGTACGATAAATCCACAGCACGTCTGACGATGTGCATTGGCATAGTTGTATGCTAAGAGCATAATAAAGCACATGATAAATCTCACGCTTTCATGCACACCAGCAGGGCCTCCGTGCTGTTCTTCTCTACCGGTCGCCACTTGCCATCACTGGAGAATACATATCCAATCTTATCCCCGAGCTGGTCGCACTTTCGGTTCGTGATGAGGGCTAAAAGTATTGTTTTGAAGAATGAAAACAACAACAACAACAACAACAACAACAACAGACCAGCATCAAAATTATCGTAGAGCATCGGCGTCTCGTCGTCCCACTCCAGAATGCCTGAAAAGTTTGAATTCAGTACTGTTTCCCTTTCTACGTCGCCCGTTCGGGGCTTGATTGGATGAGAGGTTTAACCTATAATTCTAGGATTTATGAGAAACAGATTATCACCATTCTCGCAGTGAACTCCGAGCCAGAACATGACGCCGTTCGCTTCGAATAGGATTTTGGCGTTGGTCTGAAGTTTGGGATTCAATATTATTATTTTTTTTCTCTGAAAAAATCTCACGTAATGACGACAACGTAGATAGTCAGATTCTCACGATCGGGTTGATGTGAGAGTCAGTTTCATGACACTCTGAGTATCATTATCGCCTCTACTTACCGTCTGGTCGGGAATGGAAGGAAGGCGCGACTGCATCGAATCGCAGCTGTCCGATGCCTGTTATGAGTGATTTCAGATATCATTTTCGCAATTCCCTTTGGAAAGCTCTACCTGTTGATAAGCCAATTGCATGGCGAGCTTGGTGGAGAACGAATAGCATTGCCCGTCAATCTCGACGAATGGCTTGTTGCACAACACTGTAAAAATTTACTGTGTAATTGAATATTAACACACGTTTTTTTCACAGAAGCACACTATAAATTTTACGAAAAAATTATTCATTCGGTAAATCACTGCAATACAACTCATTTCCTGCAAGTGTATCGACGTACCTTTCAATTGATAACTGAGTACAATTTCGAAACCAACCCGGCTGCGGCGGCGACACCTCCTCATAGGCGGGCTTCTCACAGACGATGTATCGTTCATCATCGATTGGTGTTTCGATCCAGTCCCCGTGAACCTCGAAGTAGTACGCTGTCGAGTTATCGGTGCTGCATTCTGAAAAAAGAGTGATCTATATTCCCTTCATCAAAATAAACCGGAGACTCGAAAAGTTTTCCGACTGAATTGCACAGAAAGCTTTGCGTATCGTTTGCGCAATACAAAAAGTAGTGTAACAATCAGAGAATTTTGGGAGCGTATTAGTGCTCACGTTCATGGATGTCCTTGAAGCGCTTGTAGTCGAAAACAGCGCCGTCATCCCAGCAGAAACCTCCTGAAAATACATCAATCCTTCTGATCACAGCCCCTACCGGTAGGTAACTCCACGAGTTATAGATAGTTATACTGTAAAATCGCTTAAGGTGGATAACCTATTTCCTGTTTTACCTACTGAAACTGTTACTCAGAACGGCATCTTTCGTAAGCAATAAATACAAACCGTCTCGTAACAAACGGTCAAAACTAATAAAATAACAATAACAATCACGTAATAAAACAGTAACAAACCGTCCTCATCACAGCCCAGTCCGATCCAGAATCCGGTGCTTTCGTATCCGAGATGCTTGAGCACATCCATGAAGGCGTCGTTGGTCTGAAATATCACAAATATTCACCTTCGGCGACTGAATCGACGGAAGCACCGCACCCTTCATCGCGCACGACAAGTTGGCAGTGTTGTAGGCCGCCACCACATTAGAGATGGAGTAGCACAGCCCCGGGTAGAGCTCGAGCCAGTCCAAGTCGCATCGGAAGACTGCAAATATGAAAGCGTTTGGGCTGTCACGGTGAATAATTGCTATTCGGATTTTGTAGCTCTATCGAAACGCATCCAATTAGCGTCATGTTGCGGAAAAGTGAACGGCCGTGTTAATGCAGTCAAGATAACAAACTTACTCGGTACCGGCGCCTCGGTGGTGACTGTCGTGAAATAGCCAACCTTCCTGAATGGATATGTTTCATTACTCGGATATCTTCCGAATATTGGCATTGATTTGCGGCATATTCGTTGCTCAATGAAATTCTTTTGGAATAAACTGCTAAAGAAATTATAATTCACGGAGCAAGAATGAGCGTTTTTTTTTCTCATTTTTATTACTATTCCCACTGATTTTTTCATTACTATTCCTCCTCATTATTTATTTTTTTCTTTTTCATTACTATTCCTCCTGATTTTTTTTCTTTTTCATTATTATTAACCCTCCTGAATATTTATTTTATGAGATAGAAAGAATTTACTCACGGAGCCGTGCACACAACGAAAGACAGCGCGTTCTCCTCCCCGTCCACTCCCGCCCATCTCTCGATCGAGTCGAACACGAACCGAGTGCTGTCCACGGTGCAGTTTGTTGTGTCTGAAAGTGATTAAATTATATATCAGGCTGGTGCAAAAGTTTCTTCACAAAACTCGACATGAACATTTTTATCAACCACAAATTGCACATGAGACGATTCAACTCAAAAGTATTCCCCGTTCGCAGCGATAGTCTTGCGCCATTTATCGGGCAACTTGTAGATCCCATCATGATAGAAAGAGCCGGGCTGGGACTTGAAGAATCCGGTGAGTGCCCTCTCGACACTGGCTCGGTCATCGAAGTGCTGTCCTTTGAGATAGTGATAGAGGCCCGAGAAAAGGTGGTAATCGGAGGGGGCAAGGTCGGGGCTGTACGGTGGGTGGGGGATTACAGTCCATCCATATCCGGCTAGCTCAGCCTTGGTCAATCTCGCAGTGTGGGGTCTGGCGTTGTCATGTTGGAAAAAGATTTCCGCCGTTTTCCCACGAGTGGATTCGAGATGAGCCTTCAACTTTCTCAGCTGGGTGACGTATACTTGGGCGGTTATTGTCTGGCCTTGGGGTAGCAGTTCCCAATACTCGATGCCTCTGACGCTCCACCAAACCGAGAGCATCACTTTTCGAGGGTGAAGACTAGGTTTGGGCTCATCTTGTGGCTTCTCACCGACATCAACCCACTGTCTCCTACGCTCGTCGTTATCGTAGAGGACCCACTTCTCGTCTCCAGTGACGACGTGACCGAGCCAGTCGAATCGCCTCCGTAGGGTGAGAAGAGACACTGCCGCATCAACCCTCCGATCTTTGTCGAAATCGGACAATTGATGGGGAACCCATCGGCCTAGTTTTGACACCTTTCCAATCGACTCCAATCCTCGAACCACAGTTGAATGATCGACCCCTAGGGTATCGCTCAAATCCCGCGTGGTTAGATAAGGGTCATCGTCGACCTCCTTCCGCAGCTTATCCAAATCCAGCTCCATAGGGCGTCCTGACCGATCATAGTCAGCCAAGGAAAAGTCCCCTTTCTCGAACCTGTGGAACCAATCTATCACCGTGTGTTTGGAGGGTGCCTTGGCGTCGTACACCTCTGCTAGGCGGCGTTGAGTCTCGGGTGGTTTCAAGCCGGAGAGGAAGAGGAATAAGATGACGTTGCGGAGATGAATTCGGTCGGGGACGAAAACACGAGGCATTCTCACCCGGACGACTAGAAGGGACTGAATCGAAAATATGTTTTGACGGAAGGGACTAGTCTCCCTCTAGTGTAGGGAGGATGGGAGGCTGCGATAAACAACAAGCGAGAGACGAGGGTTCAAAGTGTTGTGAAGAAACTTATGCACCAACCCAATAATCAGCTAAATGTCTGATAAATTTAATTTGATAAATCTAATCACATCCTTGAACGGGTCTTGATAATTTCGAAAAACAGTTAGAAAACGAATTTACTCCTGATCTGCACAACTGACTGTTTAGATGAAGTCAAGTGCACAATCATTTCGAGATCATTGGATATGTTTCATCGGTTCTACATTCGAACAAGCGAATTCGATAACATGTTGATCTTCAGTTGGCAATCCGAAAAAATAACAAAAATCTGACCATACAAAAACATGGCATAGTCTTCATTCCATGGCGTGCCGTCCAGCCAACTCCACACGCCCGTTCCGCCGTACTCTCGGTCTGAAAATGCAGTATTTGTGACGCAGTGACTTTTTCTGGGCACTCGGAATGATGAAACTCAACGCATTTTCAGCAGGAACTTTGACAATTGCATGTGGCACGTTTCGAAACTGAAAAAATAACCATCCGGAACGCATTCAAGCCCGATCCAGAACGCCTCCTGATCCGTGCCCACGTAGTTCTGGCGCTGTAGTTGCAGAGCGGCAGCGAGCTGAAAACATTGTTAGTTTTTCGAATAATTTTGGATTATTAGTAGAACAACAACTATGTTTCATCACTAGGATATCTTGCTCAATCTGGATATGAAAACGGTGTTCGAACCGAATGCAATGGATAAATATAAAATCTATAATCACCTCATCATTCTCCACCGACGGCAGGCTACCGTAGCCATTGATTGCGCAGTAGTTTGCGGCTGCCTGAAAAAAAGTTTTGTTCTACTTTTTCGCCGAACCTAAAACTGGAACTGACGCCTACTCGTGTTTGAAGAAACTATGAAAACATACACTCCACGTCAACAATTCGCTTTGAATAGCCGTTTGCTCATCCAAAATTGGGCGAAGTCAATGGCCCCTAGCTAGTTCGGAAATAAAAGAGAACGCACACTCCAAGTCCACGATCCCGGCTCGCTGTACACGCCGCACCACTTCTCCGTTAGTTCATGCATGCCGGCAGGGCAGTCTTCCGATTCTGAATAAACTTCATCACTAAGCGGGTAGAATCAAGGTTTTGAGGGAGCCGATGTCTGTCTGTCTGTATTGATTTCGAAACATGAAAAGGCTACCTGGCTGAGTGGGCATGAACGGTTCTTCGGTTGACGTTGACGCTCTATAATTACAATAATTCATGTCACTTCCGCAAATCGTTTGATAATCTCACCGAACAGCACAGATGATTAGGTGTTGTCCGACCACATCGGGTATCTGTGCCCACTTGCCATCATCGTTGAAGATCACACGGTAGTTGGGCTGGCATGTGGCTTCCTGAGAATAATCAAATTGTGAAATTGTGATTTATTTCAATTTAAATGGATGGAACTTTGAAGAATGAGTATTCCGAACAATCAGGTAGGCTTTTGAGTAAAATCATGTTTGGCGCATTGTCCAAGTTAAAAATGGTTACAGTACCGTGTTACCATACCACTGCGTATAGTTGGGGTCGAGCGGTGTGCCGTCGGACCAGACCCAGGAACCTGCAAGATATTTATCTTCATTACTAGTTTCATAAGAACAACACAATTTAAAGAGTCAAGGCAAAGAGAGGTGCAACAGAACCCTGGATATGTTTCATCCCAGGATCAAGAGTGAAACATACTAATAGGGGTTGTTAAAGGTAGAGTCCTTGCACAAAAACATGGAAAATAACGAAAAAAATCTGCTAGAAAGAAAACGAAATCGTACCGTTATCTCCGCATTCTAGTGCAATCCAAAACGGGCTCTTCCTAACGACATCGAATGAAGCACGAATGCTGCGCAGGAAGATGGTCATCTACATCAAATTTACATTAAAATAAATTTAATAAATAATAAAATAAATAATTTTTGAAACAACTTACAGCATCTGAAAAGTTTTTCGTCTTCCCCCATATCATCGCGGATGAATGACGAACGATGAACTTACAGCGCTAGACTCAACAATCGGCAGCATCTCGCCTCGTCTCTTGCAGAAGTCAGTGGCTGTCTGAAATAACTGAAAAATTAAAAATAACTATCAGAAATAATTACGGACTTTAAAGTCTGCAGTGGTCATGTGGCCCAGCGGCAGCGGGTGGTTCATGGCGAAGCACCAGTCATCATCCGGTGATTTTCCTCGGTACTTGGTGTAGCCTTCCGGGCAGTGAGCGATGTCTGAATGTTTTTCATCATAACAACAATGATAATGTAATCAAAACAATAACAACCAATAGTGTTACAAGTCCGGCATCGACTCATACCATTAACGAAAGTCGGGATATTTCCGAATGACCCGAAAACTTACGGAACAGCGAAACCGGATATGCAACCCTAGGAAAAACAACAACAACAATAACAAACCCGGGGCCTCCGTGGGCACCGGCAGCGCGGCTGCAGTGCAGATCACATACGGCAGCTGATTCGTGTACGGGATGCCTTTCCACTTTCCGTTCGCTTGGAGTGCATACTTGTTCGGATCGAAGGGGTAGCAAGTGGCGCCTGCAATGAAATCGAGCAACTGCTATTTTGTAAAGCTCGAAAAATGAGCCGCCGTCTCTTCATTTCACACACTCTCTCGCTTCTTTGACCGGTGAGAGAGTGTGAGGAATGAAGAGACTGCGGCTCATTTCTCGAGCTCTACTATTTTGCTGCCCCATATGATTGCATCATGCCATGAAGACAAAAAATGGCATAAAAATATAATAACAATTCTTGCAGATAGCGCGATACGCTAGAGCTACACTGATTGTTGGCGACCCAGTACCGTAACATCTTATGAACCAGCAGATAACGTTGGTTAAATGTAAATGTGAATACGATATTACTCACTACCGCTTCCATCGGCAAAGTTCGCCTGTGACTGCGCGTAGGGAACCTGGTCCGACCAGTACCAAGAAGCTGCAAGTATATCATCATTATGGTGTAAATATGAAGCAGAGGTATTCGGGACTAGACTCTAGTTTCGATTGGTATTGATAGGTTTAGCCCCGTAGCAAGCATGGTCCTTCATTCATTCAGAGTATGTATTGTTGTCCCACTATTTGCCCCTGCTTTTTTTAGGCAACCCATCTCATGCTATTTTTAAAGGAGGCGTACCACGAACCGCGCGGGCGACTATGCAAAGTGAGGAATGAGAGGGCGTGCTCTCCTCATTTTGCATACTCTCTCGCTCGTTGCCGGATCTTCAGGGTCATTTGGAACGCAGCCAAATGCTTATAACTCGGTTTAAAATGGATGTACGACTTTCAAACTTCGGGATTCTAATATCGTTCTAGATTCCAATCGGATCATGTTCTCAAAAACATCAACTGATTTTTCATGATACGCCTCCTTTAAATTACTTATTCGAGTGCCGTTTTCCATGTAGATACACCATCATTATCGCCTCCTTTCTTGTGTGCATACCTCACAGTATCGATCTACGAAGTCGAGGAGGAAACCGTATTTCATGTTGACAGACATGAATTCATGATTTCCACGTAGAAGGAAGATCTGTGTAATTATTAATATTTATTAATTGCATTATATTTTATTTTGCATGCCCTATCGGGATGGAGCATCTTGAGACAGAAGAGAGCCATGACGATCTCGAGACTCTGACGGCCTCTTCAATTTGTAAATTATTAATATAAACTCCATTATGCAAATTAATACCTGTCAACGTAATCTCCGAGGAAGAGAAATCTCGAATTCTCCCAACCCGGTTTGCCATCTTTCTCTTCAGCTTTGAATACCCGCTCAAGGTCCCACAACTGAAAGAGTTTAACAATAATAATCGTAGTTACTCCGAATTCAAAAAGCATAATCGCAATCCTTTGAAATAGCATCCGGAACGTATAACTACCGTAAATATACCGAAATCCTACCTTATCACACACTTAACAGTACCAAATTCTACAGTATTCCATTACCGTACCTGTCCGTGCAAATCTCCAGCGATTCTGATATCGAATGGAAGGTCTTCGATCAGCATCGGTTCTGATTGGAGATAGGGAACCACTTTGTCCATCACATCTACCACCTCGTCCGGAGGGAACCGCACCTGTAACGAAATAATTGATAAAAATATATAAAACAAAAAAATTAACTTTTTTTTCAAATCTAAAACTGACCCTGGCTCCCAAGATGCAATCAGGATCAAAGATTCGATCGACAATAGACTTGTACTTGATTTTCTCATCGGGAGTCAGACGACTTTCCTTGATACGCGGTTCCGGGAACCAATCCTCGAAGAGCTCATCCGGAGCGGGAATTAGACCGCATAGTTCGTTGACGAATGGCTGCAAGGAAAGAACAGGAGTATTCAAATTTCTTTGTTTCAGCAGCCACACTCGGCAAGCTTATCGTGAGATTATTTTCCATTCCACTTGTAGCTGACCTTTGACGAACGTTCGAAGGGCGGAGAAAGGAAGAGGCCGGGAGGAGGCGGTAGATCAACTGTCCTCCTCCGCCGTCCTCTCTCCCAGACAATCGATAGCTCGCTAACGAGCACATCTCATTTGCTGAGCATTTCAAACGCACGATAACCTATCGGGGATTTTTTGTGAAATACGTGCCCCATTTTAAAAATTTTCCAGACTGTCAGAGTACCAAATGTGAGTGATAAAGAGGTGATCACTCGTTCTGCGGCTCTACTAGAGACTAGAGTTTGCAATACGGGTCGCCGTCTCTTCATTTCTCCTACTCTCTGGCCACTTGACCGTAGCGAGTGAGTGAAATGAAGAGACGGCGACTCGAATAGCGACACTCTCTTTAACAGTATTTCGACCGTACTATATATAGCATATATGCTCAGTGGAAGGCATAGCAGTAGTGTGCCTGCGTGACACAAGGTCCCGGGTTTGAATTCGGAGAGCTCGAGAAATGTCTCTTCATTTTGCACACGCTCTCATCGGTCAGAGAGGCGAGAGAGTGTGTGAAATGAAGAGACCATTACCCGAATTTCGAACACTACTATGTACTTACCGCATCATGAGCCAGCGCCGCCATCATTGCTGGTGAGAGTGTCTCTCCCGGCTTGAGTTCCATCGCCCATGGAATCTCGACAGTCGCATTGGTCGTCGAAACGGCGTCTGTCGCAGCAGTCGCACCTCAAATAGATATTCAGATCGAGATTATTCTTAACATAAACGGGATCATTCCTCCCCTTTCTTCTCACTATATCGTACTTCTCTCACAAACCCAAAGGAATGTACATTTTTCAAACATATTTGCATTTTTTGCGTTTCGCGAATTCGCAATGAAAAATTGTTTTTATTGTTTTATATTTTTTGTCCACCCCCCCCCCCCAGTGCCCCAGCAAGAGGATGAGTTTGAGTTTCTGCGCAGTTGCTGGGTGGCGCACACTGCTCCCATTGACAAGTTCATCGAATAATGTCCGCCTCGATTGCTTGTGTTGACTTGGTGTGATGATCAATAAAATATTAACATGACTCGTGTAAGTCTTCGCATTCAAAAAAAATATTATTTCTCAACGACCACCCGCATGAGGACGCGATCGTTAAGAAAGTGCTGAAAGAAAATCTAGGCGTTCTTTTTTGATCGAATTACTTCGTTCGACCTCGTCGCAATAATTGATTCGATGTGTGTGTATTTATTAATGTTTATTTCTTTGTTATTTTATTATATTTTTATTCAATATTTATTGCATTTGTTATTTATTTATTTCAGCCTGTCTGCTCCCCTGAAATCCCTCAATCAACTACCATGGCCGAGAACAGCGAAAACGGTGATCCGAACTCCTTCCATCCAGTCTGGTTCGATTACATAACCGTGAATACCGAACAACTACATGTCGAAAATACTCATGAGGTTTGATTTATTTTTTGTTTGAGTTTTAACAACTATAAATTAAGATAAACGTTCAGAGTCCATTCGAAAAGCTTCCCAAAGACACAATTAGTGAAATAGTATCCTATTTGGAAACGCGGGATCGAGCGCGGTTTCGAGCGACGAATACGAGGCTTCAGCTTATCGAAGCAAGAACTGGGCATCGGAAATTCGAATTGCTTGACATTACTTTTACCAGTGCTAACATTATGGTTTGTATTTTACCCTGTGCGCAGGAAAATATGTATATTCAGGAAAAAGCTCAATGCAGAATTCGCATGAAGTATGGTTCCCGGCCGAATAAAGAATGGAAAGCGGAAACGGGAGAGGACTTCGATGAGCATTGCCAAAAATTCGCTACGTCAATGTTCAGTAAAGCTGTTGTCCGCAAGTTCAAGGTTACGGTACGTCACAAATAAAAATAGGAGGATTGGGAGGCGTATGTATTTCAGATTGAAGTGAGGGACGAACGAGTAGTAAAGCCCGTGAACTGGATTCTCTCAAGTATTTACTGCAATTCTTTTGTATTCCTGTTGAATGATCCGGTTAATTATCAGCAAAAACAGAGCGAAATGTGAGCGACGTCAATTTTATTTAGAAATATTTTTATTTTTATATTTTTCGAAACGTATTCACTAAACTATTGCAGCGCATTACCGATTCCCGATGTCAGGAATATCCGTAACACCGAGAAATCTACCATTTTCTTTCATTACTCAGCTCAGCCGTGTGACTATAAACGAATTACGAACTTTATTGAAGCCCTACCGCGACTGAAGAGCTTCACGTTTGATGAACCAAGAAAAGGAGTCCAAAAGGAACTCAAGTTTAAAGACGGAAGTTCTATCGATGATGCGTGGGTCCTTCGAATGGTCAAGGAATGCCGAATTGTAAATACCCGATTGCATGGCGGTTCTGCTAGTGGCCTAAACGAGGCATTCAGGGTCTGTTGTTTGACTATTATCTTTTTTTTCTGATACGAAACTGACACGATTTCAGGCCATTGTTCATAGTGAAACAGAAAGCCAAGTCACGCTATGGGGTGACAATCCCACTATATGGAGAGAATTCATGCTCGATATCTCCAAATATTGCCATCAAATTCGTGACAAGTGGCACTGTCATAGGGCCAGTGGCACAGTCATTATTAGCAATGCTTCGAAGGCATTTTCAGTACCCTCGGGAGCATTCTATGAGAGAAACACGCGGGATGATTTTAATCGCGATTTCCAGTTGAAACGAATTTTAGTCGCGAAAGTTCCTCTCGATAAAATCGAAGATACCGGATTCATGGACGATCTGTGGAGAGGCAACGCGAAAGTTTGGAAAGATTTTCGAAAAATAAGATTCAACATCTCATGGTAAACAAATCTGAAATTTTAGCACACACCATAACACGTACACCATAACACGTAAAATTGTATATCGTCAAACTTTGTTATTGAAATTGGCCTAGTGATAAATCATCATACTTTACTTTGCTGACAGCCACTGTTAATTGCGATCAATGAGATCAGACGAGTGTACAGATACGCTTGCTAAACATTTCAACAATCAAATAACTTCTTCCCCTCCTCTTCGTATACGTCACCAAGTTCACCTCTGCAATTACTCAATCGTACTCAATCTTTAGAAAGTAGCGGTAATTTGCTGTTGAAAAAAACGTTCAAAAGTTGGAGGGACAATTTTTGGGTATGAAACCATACCCACCCATTCGGTATGCGACCGCGAATATATCATTCGAATCCTCGTAAGGGACTCTACAATCATATCGTGAAATTATTTTCCATTCCACTCGTAGTTGGACTTTGACAATCGTTCGAGGGGCGGAGTTAGGGAAGAGGCCGGGAGGAGGCGGTAGATCAAGTGTCCTCCTCCGCCCTTCCTCCCCCGACCTCTCTCCCAGACAATCGATAGCTCGCTAACCAGCACATCTCATTTGCTGAGCATTTCAAACGCACGATAAGCAAGAAAAATAATAGCTTTTGTAGCGGTTTTCCCACTAATGCTCGATTTGCATAGCAACGTTAACTTGTTATCGAAAGAACACAGAAAAATAGCATTAGTTCTTCCAGAAAAGTTCGTTCTCTGACTACGTTGACGACGATAAAATTGGCCGTGAAGTTCACAGGCTCCAGCTCGATCGAGAGTGAGCCCTAGCACTATTCCTTTCACAGGTGGTCTAGGCGAGTCCAGGAGGGCCCGAAATCGTTGAAAAAAAAACGACATCTAAAAATGGGTCGCTGACAGATTTAGGTCGAATCTTAGGTGAGCGGCGTGATGAATCGTTTGTCTTTACGTGCTGAGAAATTCTACAATGACGGCGGCCGAACTATTGGGGTGTCCCACATATTTGTGGTAATTTATTTCAACGTAATATTCCGAATAGATTACAAAGGGTATCCTTATAATTTATGTTGTTA
>LS486227.1:3971-17290 GCA_900490705.1 Pristionchus arcanus
CACGCTGAAACACCCCTCCACAAATTGTTCAGCCTACTCTCTTTCTCTGCCGTCTCGCTTTTTGGGAAACGAATCATTAATTGATTGATTTTTTAATATTTTTTAATTATACTTTTATTTCATCGAAATATGTTTAATGCAACCAAAAAGTACATGCCTGATGAAATTCAGCTCTTCAATTTTCGTTTTAAAAATTTGAGCCTAGGAATTAAAAATAAAATCCAAATCGTTTAAATATGACTTCTAACGAGTGTTCACGACAGGAAAATATAAATATCGAAAATATAAATATTATAGAAAGATAATTAAGGTATGCGCTGCACCCGGAAAACCGTAGTTAATTTTTAAAAAATACGATAGAAAAAACATTTCCTACACGGAAAAGCTTTAATGCGCAATCCAGAAATAAAAGGTACTGTAAGAAAATGAATCTGGCAATGTTCCAAACTATGCGTCTCTGCCCGTGGTGTAGCGACTACCGTAATCTTGGCTGAACAAGAAGTTTCAGCGTGTTACACATCGATGTTCTCTCGCGAGATCCTCTTTTTTCCTACACTAGAGCGAACCCTTTCACCGTGAACAATCGAATGCTTTGCTCACACGGACTCGCATTTTCTTGACAGGCTCATTTCTCTCTCTTTCCCTTCTTTCGAAATGCGACTGCATTTCCGCGAGTCTCGTGTTCCCGTATTATTTGTCCACTCAGACCGCTACCCGCTGAGTGATCCCTACTCTGATATAGAGGAAATGATAGTGATCCCTCCTCATTTCCCCTTAAGGCCACACTCGAACGTCCTTTCCCTCCTCTCTACTCTGCTCCCCCCTTTCACTTTGCCCTTTCTTGCACTGTCCCCTTCATCCTTCCCTTGGCTATCTCCCATACGTATCTCGTGCCAGACGCTCACTAGCCCATCTGGCTGAGTATAATCGCTCCCTAGTCCTCAAGCTAGCCCCTCCCGTCTCCCCGTCCCCATTTTTCCTTCTTTCCAGCACTTTCACTACACACGTGTGTACGATTCACCCTTTTCTTCCCTTTTTCATCTTGTAAATACCACGGCAGTTTGAGAGGACACCAAATGACTCATCAACAGAGGACGTCCCCTTCTTCACTCCCCAATTCCCATCATTTTTCGCTCCGCCCATCGTCAATTGATGGCCTACTCTCACTAGAAATGCCTTCCCCCTTCGGGCACTTCCTTCTCGAATCATCTCAAACCCCCCCCCCTCTTCGCTTGTTTACTCGCTCATATTTTTATATTTCGAGAGTGTGGGCTTATCTTCTAGACGTCACAACAGATTTGACAGTGTGACTGCTCAAGAAATAGTGAGATTCTCTCATTTTCGATCTCTTCTTTTCTCTTTCTCGTAAGTTGATTGTCTCTCAGATATGATTAACACGCATGTCATTCACAAGCGAATTCCCAAGGCGAATCGGATTTCTCTCTTCGTTTTTTGTCACGTCATTTGTCTTGTTCTAAGCACTCGTCAGTTGGCGATATCGTAGATTCCTCTTTTCACTCATGTTTTCAATTAATGCTCTAGCTCGCACCATCCCAACCATTTTTTTTCTGTCGAATGAGAGAGCGTATGAAATTCATACATACTGATCTTTTTTTCACCTTCTTAGAATGATGTATTCAGGTTGTCACAAAGAAATTTTTGTTAACGAGATACACTCCCAATGATACAATTCGGGTGCTGCGTAAGTTTGCACATACCAAAATTCATGGCCTATAATTCCTCTCCCTAGCTAAGACTCGATAATTCAAAGTCGCGTGTACTTTAAATATGAAGCGGGAAATACTAGCTCGCTGCACTTTCCCATCAATCACAATCTGATCTCTCATTCATCAATTTTCGCCCTCTTTTCTCTCACGTTTTCTCACTTCGCTGACACCTTTCCATTCCCCGATCTCCCATTATCACAGTATTATTGGAGCTGGTTTCTGCGATAATCCGATGAATATACTGACAGGATATTGTTGAGTTTGCAGTAGTTTCGGTTCGCTATAGCGGAATGTTTTCACCCAAAAGATGTTTCTCAACGTGCTTTTTTCCTTCTCTCACGCCGTTTACTCTTTCCGTCCATTGTTATTTCCTGAGTCAGTCTTGTCTGCCGTCGATCATTTAATAATGTATGTGCAGACTCGCAGACCGGGCGAGGGGTCGGAAGGAGGAAGTAGGAAGAGAATGGGAAGCAACTACACTAATGAAACCATCTCGCAACGACTCGATTTCACTGAATGGAACAAGGAAAAGTGGAAGGATTTCGGAGAGGCCTGCTTCTATGTAAGTATTTATTTAAAAATAAAATTATCGATTTTTATCATTATTCACTTGTTGCTAATGATTCGTACTAGTGAGCCACATACATTCCCCATTCCTCCCTTTTTTCATGATCTGAGCAATTGGCGCTGACTAAGCGACGCCAACTGATTATTCAGTTGTTCTCGTGATTAACTAAGTTCGCGATTCACCAGACTATTGAATATGGCCCGATAACAGGGGGTGTAGCTTGGTTCCAAATCCACCCACACTCATACTGATAAGGGAAAATCTGAAACAAAGAGAGTGATAAGGCCACATTGCAACCACGAATCTCCATGCTAGCAATACCCTTCTTGTCGTCCATTCCACCACTAGTGAGTTGAATGTATGACCCAAACAGACGACAAGCTCGATTGGAGTACGGTAGCTACAGTATCCACTACAGGTGCTACTCTCCTTCGCCTTCTTCCGGATACTACAGTACATCGTGCGATGGTCAGTTTTGACCTACCTTATATTTATTTGTGGATTTTTGCAAAAGAAAGTCTTGACAAGTGCACGAAATCTCGATTTTCACTTCCAATCCCATTCATTGTCCTCTTCATTTTCGGATGTCTGTGTGGAGCTTGTGATGTGTCTTCCTCGTCCACTCCACTTGCATGTTGTAGTACGTATGGTCCGAGCTCGAGAATTTCCAGTTGGCCATCAATCGCCAACTGATTATATTGTGGCGTAGTCCAACTGGGAGTTCTCTGTTCTTCTCGATTAGATGTAGTCCGCTCATCATCAGTTATCGTCAATTCTTCCTTCAGGTACCTCTTCGGTAAGTGCTACTTTCGCACGTTCTCCTACTTCGCCTTCCGAAGGAGGGCTGGAAGTGAGCGAAACCCGGCAGCGGACAGCACGACACTATCGGTGAGTATACAGTATAAAAAACGAGGATATGATTTTAGAAGATAGTGTCATTATAGAATGATTTCTGGTGATTTCTGGGATTAGGAACAATAATAGTTCATGTTTCGTGTACAAAAAAATGTCGCGAAGAACAGAAAGTGACGATGAAACATGAAACTCAAATGTGTCAGGCGATTCCTCCGAACAAGAAATGGCGCATCTGTAATGAGATCGTCTCGCTGATCCACGCGGCCGTATCCGGTCTCTGGGCGGGATACTCCATACTCGTCTACCAGGTACGGTAGTCGCACGATCGATGGATCGATAATTGAATTCAATGTGATAATCGAGTTCTTTTCAGGACATCATCAAGGACATGATCACCTACAGGCATCCGGTCATTGTCAATCTGGTGAGTCTGGTTGATAAATGAACATTTCTGATCGATAAATGAGCATTAAGCTATTCCTATTAATTAACTTCCTAAGAAGTAGGTCATCCTCAGTAGGTTATCGATTTTTGCCTAATCGATGCGAGGCCCATTCTCGTTCTCAAAAGTATCGCCAACTGACTAGTTACCGTACCCCTCCCTCGCAGATCTTCGTCTCCACTGGTTATCTCCTGCACGATCTGCTCGATTTGCTCATCAACGAGCGATCCGTGCGCATCATCGAACTGCTCTTCCATCACGTCGTCGTACTCACGGCATTCGCCACCACCCAGGTAGGGATTCTCACAGCGACAAATGACAATGATTTCATAAGCCTAAGGTCACGTGGGAAGATTTCGAAGTTTAATAGGAAAGAGTGACGCGAGAAGTTAGACTTATTTCTCTGCGAATTGGAATACGTTAGTTATCGATGATTATCTGCTGGAAAAGGCAGAACTGTTTGTTAGATAAGTTCATGTGAAAGTTAGAAGCAAGCATTCGTGCCGCTATTTGGATACTAGATGTTTTTGATAGCGAAAAATTTTTTGGGGGAGTAGTCGAATTTGTGCTTCTCCACGAGTACTATTGTGGGTAGGGCTTGAAGCCGTTCGATGTATGGAACAGATCAATTGAAACACGCTTAATACTTTTTGTTCAGGTGACAGGCATGTTCCTGGGAATCGTGATCTTTGGTCTGCTAATGGAGCTCAATTCGGTGTTCCTCCACTCGAGATCCCTACTCAATCTGTACGGATACGATAAGAAGTCCACGCCGTTCAAGTGAGTTTTGGGGTTTGCAATGGATATTTTTAGATGTTTTAAATATTAAAACAGCACTCGAGGGATTCTTTTACTGATTCATAGAGAATCATGATATCATTTCGGGTACATTGACTAGGTGGCAAGATGTTTAAATTCAGAATGATCGCACTGGTCAACATGGTCACTCTTCTCTTCTTCCGATTGGGCGTATCCATCTACCTCATGTACTGGCTGGTGAGATTTTTGTTTCTACACCTAATCTATACAAGATGTTCATGAAAAACAATCAGCTGTGTAGTTTTATTCGAAGACAGAAACGGTTATCAAAAGAAGTTCATTGCATTGGCTGTAAGATGTAACATCTCATCAACTCTTTCGTCTTGCTTAATAGCTGATGAGATGCTTTGAATCGATCAAAATACCCTTTCTTCTATCGAAACCAGTATCAGACCACGATATATTTGTGGTTCCCGTATTGGTAATGAAAGCGTATGCTTGCAGATGACGGATTGCATCTTCCGTGCGTGGTACTTCATCCTTCCCTGCTTCTTCGTCATCGTCTCTCTATTCTGCACGAATACCGTCCTCGCGTATCGAGTGATGGCAGCTGATGGATGGTTCGGAAAGGTGAGAACAGAAGGAATTAACGGGGACTTCGCCCCCCGACGAAATTGTGTTGCACGTTCCTAATACAGGATGATGCGGCATAGAGTTGATGATAACTATGACATAAGCCTGCCTTCAAATGATACTCCATTCCACCTGTTCCCTCACTTCAGAATCGTGCCCGCCAACCGTCCCGATCGGTGGCCACTGAGAACACGGCAGTGGAGGAGGAGGACGAGGATAAGAGCAGCAGTGACGATGAAGATGATGATGATATTCCCAATGGGGTACGGTACTTTATCGGGTTAGATCGATCGATAACTGACTCCTTTCCAGGTATCGGTGACTCGTCCAGACGATCAACAGCTAGTCGCCAACGGATACTCAGCTCAGCATGCACCGGCCCATGCCTGATCGTCGATGATATTTTTTCTACACTCTGAATCATGCGTTTCCCCCCATCACACGCTCGAAATACTCCCACAATTCGTATCTCATTTTCACTTATTTGCAAATATTAAGCCCCCATTGCCATACGTTTTGTTGCACACTCTTCTGTTACTAGCAAAGATTGCATGATACCTCTAGGATCACGATAATATCGATTGGCTGAGAACACGGTAGCCTGATACGGTATCGTTCTCGGTTGTTGTTGAATGGTCGTTGTTGCTCGTTGTATTGTCTTATCTTTTCCCTCGATAGATGCAATCTCATTGCATATTTGACCACACTTTAGTGTGGATGTCCCCCCTCCCCCACCCCTACTTCGGGTTTATTTTATAGATTATGAATTCTGATTCATGCATAGAGACTACCCGCTCGTTTGAGGTTTCTGAAATTATCTCCATTTTATAATATTTATTATTGTTTCACTTTTCCCCTTGCCTACTCTCCACCGATCGACAACTTTCCATTTCCAACCTCGAATTCCATTGTATTTGTATTACAGTCACAAAACGCTTCTTTTCCAGATAAAATCATTTAATATAAATTTTTCAATGCAATTTAAGATATATTAAAATTAGGAGCGGTACACGTAATGTATCAGATGAAGGGTACGGTAATGTACAAGGGAGGGGAGAAGGGGTACGGTCGAATGGCTACTTATTGATTCCCTTATTGACGATGACACTGACCAACTTGGCCGGATCAGCACCCGCTTCGATCGCCTAAAGTAGATGAATTATACATTGCAAACTAGGGTTGATCGATCGAAACGGAATGACGGAATTCCGAACTTTGATCCAATTATCCCTTCACTTTGAAACGCCAAGCACGAAACACACTTTCATCGAATGTTTAATATTTGTGGGTGAACGTGGGTCTCCATTTCCTCTACCCCTGTTCATAGCGAACTGATCTAATTTAAATTCTCTACCTGCCTTGGCTAGCCATTTATTGTTCAAAATTGTTCTAGGTCGGATGAGAACCGACAACGAATTTTTTTATCAAAATTTTTTCCATTTGTGTGTAACTCCCTGTGCATTTCGAGCATCATAAACCTTGTAAGTACTAAATACTGAACCTACGCAGCCTGAGCACAACGCGTTGAGTCTAAGAAGCACTGGAGTCATCATAACAGACTCTAAGACTGTCGGAACTCTACCGAGTTCTGCGGATCTATAGACGTGCCGATAAAATACTGCACCCCTCACACAAATTGTTGGTTCTCGTACGACTATGATCGACCTAGTACATACAATTAACGGCACTTCATTACTTTAGATTCCAAAGGTAGCGCTCTAACTAGTGGGTAGTGAGAAATGAAGACTCTACGTTTGGGCACTCAAATAAAGAAGTGAGAAATGAACAAACCCTGACGAATGCGAGCATCTGTTCGTCCGTGAAGGAGAGACCAAGAGACGTCGCCAGTTGTTTGATGGCTGGAATGAAAAAAAGGTAAAGGTGTTTTCACGTCAAACGATTTTACAGGAATAAGCAAACGCTAGGTTGATGGCTAAAGGAAGCTAGGTACATATAGACAACGCTCTTTTTTTAAAATAAAAAGTGGTCATTAAATTCAACACGCATTGCCAAAAACAAATACACACAACGTATTTGGTACTAACATAAGGACGAATTTATGAGAGCCAACAAAACCAAAAATCTCATAGCAATCGATCAGAAATTTTGTTTTAACAGTCGGGTAAGGTAAACATGTACAATCTCTGAAAAGTCGGCCCAAGTAGTTAGGGGTCATTTTTTTAACACGCTGAGACACTCGATCAAATAGTTTTAATAAGTTTGTAGTTGTTTCAGGCCCGAGTTGAGGCTTGTGAACCTTATTTACGTTGACAGCTTCATGTTTGTGACATAATAGCCAACCGAAGACTTCAGTAAAATTACAATTAACCTTGCATCGTTCCCTCCGATATGTTTCCACCAGACGTCGTTGGCCCTTGCCCGCTGGGTCGGTTCATCTACGATTTCAAACATCTCACTATAACTCCTTTCATCTCGGTGAGATATACAAGAACGATACAATAACGTGTGATGTCATACAATCTTCCCATTTGATACATACATCTCGTTTATCTCTCGAGCCAAAAACACTCATACATAGATGATCGATTAGACGTGCTTTCTCTCGATTGGTAAGGGTGAACGGGATCAACGACAGTCTACTACAGAGGGAATCGGCTGTATCACTAGAGGGTGTGGCTTAGACGGACTCGGGATCAGCGTCAACGGCGCGGAACCAGTGACCGCACTCGCATCTGCAATATTACTCATTTAAATATTTTAAACCCATCAGTTGTTAAAATTTATATTTATTCAAAAGTACCAACCTCTTGGGAGCTCCCTTGCGGATGGTCATGAAGTTGACGTGGCCAGAGTCAGGCTCGCCTGAATTTGTCATTGTGACGGAATATCAAATTGAACAGTCGAACTGGGCTGTTAATTTAGGATAATGCAGATTGAAACAAAAATATTGATACAAAACTAACACATGCAACCGACGATTCTGTCGGGGAAGTGAGAGGGGACAAGGTTGGGCTTCTCCTTGGTCGAAGCCTCAGCGCGGTAGTAGACCTTGGGCTCGTAACGCTAAAATGATACGAGCTTGAAATTTATTTTAAAATAATAGACCTTGCATGTCTAGTTCGTAGCATGTAAAATGCACTCTAGAGCGAATTAGATAAACTAAGCTGTTACTAGCAAATAATTGCACCGAAGGAAAAGGTCAGCTCACATCATCTCCAGCGAGACGAGCGAGGAGCATCTTCTTCTCACGACCAGTCGCGTGCTCGAGGGGATCGGGGTAGTATCCGTAATCTTCGGGAGAGGCCTCAGTGGCGTACGAGCGAGTGGCAGCGGGGGCCGAGAAGGCAGCGCCCGTGGTGCGCTTGGCGAGAGCAAGCGTGGCACGTACCGCGAGTTGAGCCATCTGAACAGATGAAATGAGAGGAGCGACTCGAAAAATGAGCGTTCGAATACGCAAAACAGATGAGTTACGTGCGCGATTAAACATTCAACAATTTGAGTCACAGGGAAAAATGTTACGTGAACGCAACCAGTTGTGGCGGATAGATGGAGGCAACGTGCAGCAAATAATATAACAAAAGACAAAAATCGATTAAAAAATAATCAATAACTTCGTTTAAATCAAATACGTGCGTAATACAGCCATCTGAAACGCGTCAACTTTGAATGCAAGTTGTGAATTGTCCATTGCAGTTAGAACCCTAGAAAGCACTTAGATGTATAGTCGCGACCAAGGAGCAGATACAGCACTAATGACTTTAAAAATTAGAAACCAAAATCAATCAATAATTGAGAGTACGTGCAACTGCCGATGACTGCTGAAAAATTACGGTAGTCATTCCGTAATCACGTAAGTCGTGCTAGGACATCGATAACGATATTTTTGAATGACATTTTTGGGCCATTTTGAAGAATAAATATTTTTATTTTTATTAATTTATTTTAATAGTCTTTGTAATTTAGAAACTGAAACAAACATCAGAAAAAATAATTTATTCAACTGTGTCACACGTACATTTCCCATTACGCTCGGAGTCGTGAAAAATAATTTTGGCCTACTTCTGTATTCCTTTTGATACTGAAAACAGTCTCTAACTAACTAGAAAGTAATCTGAACCATTGGAGTTCCAAATCGAGAAAACACGTGAGTAAAATAGGATGAAGAGGCGAACGATCGGCCGGCTAAAGTGCTCTGACGGAAAATGGATGGCACATCATCCGATTTAGGCGTATAGTCAATTAAGATTATTGAAGACTCGCAATGGGAAATACGAGCTCTCTGATGGTTCCAAGGACGCTCGCTCCAAAGTGGTGAAGAGGTGCTCCAGTGGAAGAAGTAAAGAAGAACGTAATTCAGTGGTATTTTCTGGAGCCTTTTCTGGAGAAATTTAGTGTCTTCTTTATAAAGTCTAGACAATTACAGCTGTGGAAGTCGAACAAACATACTTTATTAATAGCTTATTAGGTACACGTTGGCGAGGTAAGATCAGAGATCTAGGAATGGATGAGATGGGATAGAAAACAGGTGGAGATTCAGAGTGCATTAGGCCCAGGTGAACAACTATCTATCATAGCTGCACAGCCTTCTTGGATGCAGCAGCTGCGGCTGCAGCTGACATCGTGTACGGTTGCCAATTGCATGCTGGTGGCTGCCGGCTCTCCCTGCTGCACTGCTGCAGCATGTGTCGCAGCTGGCCACGACGGTGAAGGTCGTGCAGATCCATTGAACCTGATCAAATATCTAGTTTCAAGGTTTTTTGGATGCTAAATGGACCTCGTTTTTAGAATTGGGGGGGGAAGATGAAGGCATGTTTTCAACTGGATTTAATCAGGCACACATAAAATCATTGACATGTTTTCTCATTTTCGTAGTTTTTTGCAACGAAAAAATTCTTTCTCACCTCCAATGAAGTGCCCCCACACGAATACATACGGGAATTTTCCCGCTCCAGTCAGATTCTGTAGGTCAATGTGCAGTTGCCTTTGCCATTCTTCCTCTCCCGCAAGTTCTGAAATTATTTTGAAATCTTTTTGGGAACGATCGTCATCATGCCCTTGGCTTCAAGCTACTTTTCGCCACCTTTTGCAGACGATTCCACTTCCCATTTGTAAGATTGACCAACGAGTGCCAAAGCCGTAAAATTTACGCAAATCACATGAGTTCTCAAATAAATCCATAATCTCACCTAGAAAGTGCGATGCGACATCCGCATAATTTATCGCCAGCAATCGCTTCGCGCTATGGCATGCGGGACACGCCTCCAGTGTGTAGATCATTATTGGATACCTGAGAAAGATCAAAGATCACCGATAGGTTCCTCAAATATTTTCACATTCGACTCTGCTTCTCAATATAGCCGGCGTAGCTGTATCCGTAAGGAGATTTGATCGTTGGAAAGCGTCTTCCTCCTATAATTATACGATGATAAATTGAAGAGATCTGCGCTTCTAACCTCTCTCTTCCGCAGGCGGAGACGGAAAACTCCTAAACGGAGGCACAGTCGGGCGAACGTATTCCGCCGGTCGTCCGTATTCCACAGCCGGTCTACCGTATCCTCCTGGCTGAATACCGTATTCTGGAGGCAGCGTAGCATACTCTCCACCTCCTCGGATAGGGTAGTGCGGCTCCACGTAACGCTCACCGTACCCGGTATCCTGCGAAGGAAGAGTAGATACTGAAGGTGCATCAATCGAGGACACTTCTCATTTTTATGCCCAGCTTTGTTTCGCAGCGTACTCCCTCCCTATCATTGTCCATATTCAAATTTCCATGGCTGAGAAGAATAAAAAAAGAGAAGAGTCTATAAAATCGATATCTCACCACCAATGTGCAAACAATTTCACGCACTCCTCTTTTTACAAGCTCTGGTTTCTCGTGACCAGTTGATGATCAGTTGGGGTGGCGGAGTATGCCCAAACCATTTGCTGACAAGTTCCTAGCAACTGGCCAGCAGCCAACTGGCCAGCAGCTGGTCACGAGAAACCAGCGATGCTCACCACCACTCTCGCTGGTCGTGGCCGGTAGCTGCCGGCGCCGTCATAGGGTTGAGGACGACCGGGATAGCCTACGAAGAGGAGATTACAGAGTGACGATGGTCACTGTGAACCTGGTAGATTGGGATAGGGCACGGATGGGTAGTTCTCAACGGGAAGGAGGGGCACGGCAGGATTGGAAATATGCGGTAGACCAATGTCGGGGATGCCAGATCCTGATGCATGCTCATTTTACTCTTTCTGTCAATCATTCGTAAATTCTTCACTTTTTAATTCAGATTGAACGAAGTAAATAGGATGAATTGACGTACCATCCCAGGTTGGAGGTCGATAACCAAACCTCTCACCGATAGCATTCATATTAATATACTCTGGATAGGCGCCCTTCGTTAGAAGGAAGACGTCATTCGGACGACGTTGACGGAAGCGAAGAGGAGCAAAGGGGGCTGAACGAATCGATAGATGACGAGTTAAAGAGGGATCTGAGGAATCGAGCGAGAGATGCAAATGATGGACGCACTCTCCTCATTGCTCTCTCACTCCTTGCCTGCTCGTCAGGGACATTTGGCAGATCGCCAATGCGCTATAACGTTGGTCATTGATGAGATATCGAAATGGGGATTTCGGAAATCTGTTATGGCTAATGAATGCGACAAAAGGGTCAGGTAAAAGGAAGTGTTTCACCTGCAGCAGCCGCAGCTTGTCGATACTCTTCCATGGGTGCGGCTGCTTGCGCCTGGATGAGTGGTCGCACGACCGGTTGCTGCACTGGTCGTCGCTCACCGTAGACGGAGGAGGGAAAGTGCTCTTGCGGAGGAGGCCAACCCGCGCGAACGGGCAGGTCGTAGTCAGGGTAGTCCTTTAATGAATTCGTAAAAGTATCAATATTTGGAAATATTATTTTTTCTTCCTTTGACAAAAAAACGAACAAACATTATATCTAATCTATCTAGCTTTAATTTTCAGGTGTATCTGGGAGTGAGGGGCTATATCCCGGGGACTTGGGGGCTCGCTAACCAGAACATCTCGTTTGCTAAGCACTGCAACTTTTCGATACCTGATACGGTTCCACAGTCGTCCTTCTCGGTCTGAGTGTAGTCAATCGAATCTCGTAAGCCTCATCATCCTCTGGCAGAAACAGCTCAGGCCGACGGGCCACCTCCTTCAGAGATTCCTGCTTTCGAGAAAAATAGAATCTGTAATTCTGCTTTGCAGAATTACAGATTCAACAATAGTTCACAGCGAGAGTTACTGAATCTACTTGATTTAGTGCCCATTGTATTCTTCTTGGTCTGAATAAGATCAATCTTTTAATATTTAGCTCTTGAGCTTCAGACACTCTTCAACACGGCAGGTGGCTGCAGGTAATGTTTCTTATCCGTATCGATCCCGCATACCTGTCCACTCTCTCCCTGCCTCCTCTGCAGTGCTGCAGCAGTCGCAGCAGGCTTCGCCACTGGTCGCAGACTCTCATCGTCCTCCCTCTCCTCCTGCTGCTGCTGCTGCAGTGGCAGCAACCTTCCGTCCGGCCCCAGGTGTCGGTCGTAGATGGTTGCTGCAGCAGTCGCAGGAGCTGCTGCACGCTCCTTCTCGATGCGACTCGACGGAGGAAGAATTGCGGATGTGATGGTGAAGATGGACAAAAAGAACAAGGAAAGCATCTGCAAAATCAGAAATACATTAGAAAGAATCTTGGTTTTGCATTGTAGAAGAATAGTGAGACTGCAAGCTGAGGCAAAAGAAAGAGAGAGAGAGATCGCGCGAATTCCGGCGGATCAATGCGGCGGATCACTAACTTATCAGCGAGTATAGGAAGAAATGTGCGTGAATGAATGGTGGAAGCTATGAAATCTTCGTTGGGAGGTGAAAGGTGAAGAGAAGAAGTGAGATCTGGAGCCTCGTAATCGGACACCCGCAGAGTCACGTCAAAGTGTGAGGGGCTAAAAAGGGCGTGAAAGCGATCTCTCTTACGAGAGAGTGAGAGGATCGAGGAGAGGGTTCAATCCGAGATCTCCCTGTTTGGATAGAGCGAGAGGAGGGATAAAAGGATCTGTTCCCTCAATCTCGAGTGAAGAGGGATCTAGGCCGTATACATACTCTGGTTTCTCGCGACCACTAGGCAACCATTAAAAGTGGGCGGAGTTTGGGCTAACCACTAGGCAAACAAAATTCCAACCACTAGGTAACCAAAAGAATTCTGCCCACTAGGCAACCATAACCCCAACCACCATTTGCCTACCCGTCGT
Source organism: Pristionchus arcanus (assembly GCA_900490705.1). Lineage (NCBI taxonomy): Eukaryota > Metazoa > Nematoda > Chromadorea > Rhabditida > Neodiplogasteridae > Pristionchus > Pristionchus arcanus. The sequence continues at coordinate 17,157 of LS486227.1, forward strand.
GCCTAGCGCGCGCTCTGCCTATAAGGTCCCTTTTTTCAAGCACTCACCGGACGGCCTCGAGTTCGAGTGCTGTCCTACCAACGATCCAGGGAGATCGTTTTTTGGATGTGACTAGCCACTCGTGATCCCACCAC